>PVQB02000222.1:0-133698 GCA_002980475.2 Fusarium beomiforme
GGGTGATGGCGTACGTCAGTGGCAAAATAACAGTGACAGACGAGTGCGTCAAAATGGTCTTGGGAGGTAGAATTGGGGGGCGGATGATGATGCTATTTTGCTTGGCGCGAGCGCTGATAATGTGATGCCAAGGGATTGGAAAACAAGATTGGTTGTTTTGGAGAGGCTCGATTAGAGTTGGAGTTGAAGATAGGAGAGTTAAATCCGAGGATGCAACGTCGAGATGGAAGGAATTGGATCGATGGTGATTGCTTTGGTCTTTGTTTTACTGCCTGGGCTGTTGAGATTATTGGAGTCTTTCGTACTCGGCACCATGAGAGACTGTTGATGGGCATGCATCTCGGGATGATTGATGGACGGGTGTAAAACTGCTGTCAATCGTAGCCATGAAAGACCTGACATAACCACCAAAACATACGAATCTGACAGAGAAGTTTGAAGAAAGTGTAATTAACAGATGTAGATGAGAAGACATCCATTGATACAGAAAGCTCATCATTGGCACACGTAACTACCGGTGTGATCTACAATAATCCCAGACACGGACAAGGGTGACAGTTAGACCATCCTCCGCATCTTCCGGTCAATTGAAGCCTCCGCGTCAATCTCAAACATGGCCGTTGCTTAACAAATGACGCTGAATCAACACACAGGCACGGACCAGAAGTAACCTCACATCGAGCAATTGCTGAACGATCCGACCCGCTTGTCCGTCGGGAGACGTCGATGCTCAGACAATACCACCACAAACTGGTCTGAGCAGACGCACCATCATTCGCAATACCACCGAGACCGCATCGCAAAACACGGAGTAACTTAAATATGTAGAAAGCGAATGGCGAACGCGAGACGGCAAGCCCGAAAGTTTATTTCGCGAGCTCGAATGCGACGCGATAGGTGGAGGAACACACCAACACCACGCGGCTTTTATAGTTTACACCGACATGTCGAGCATACGAGTCAATGCACAGAGATCTTTCGTAAGATGGCAATTTGGAAACGGAGACAGATTATCCATCACTGAGCGATCATTGTTAACGACATGATCTCAACGTGTCCGTAATATCGTCTTACAGCAATGTAAACATATCATAACAACATAATGGACAGCTTCGACAAAGACAAAACATGGGTATTCGTGTACTGTTCCAGCCTAACCTAACTCCCTCCCCAGTCTTTAACTCGTCACCAAATCCGGGAAATACCTCTTAAGACTATTATCCAGCAATCGTATCCCCACCGGTTTAACAAGATAATTATCCGCACCCGCCTTACTCGCCGCCTCACGATCCATCTGACTATCCTGCCCCGTGACGATAAACAGCACAGCTTTGCTATCCCTCATATTCTCCAGTGCTCTGATCTGTCGCGTAGCGCTAATACCATCGCAAACCGGCATTTGCAAGTCCATGAGGATAAGCTCAACCGGTGCGCAAGTTTGTTGTTTCTTAAACAGTTCTACTGCTTGGAGCCCGTCTATGGCGCTTAGGTAGGGAAGACCGCGTTTCTTGCAGTACATTTCTAGGATCCGCAGGTTGACTGCGTTGTCGTCAACGATGAGGGTCATAGGCTTTGAGGAGGCGGCGGGTATTAGGGGTCTGATGGGGAGGTCGGCGGTTGTAGCTTCGATTTGGGATACGGCTTTTGCGACGGATTCGTTTAGAAGTTGTGCTTCGCTTGGTCTTGAGGAGCTGGCGACGGAATCGTAGCCTTCGTCTGATATTGACTTTTGATCGCTTTCTGTTGTTTTGTCGGGCGGTGTTAGGAGAGATTTCGGATCGTCGGGGATTACGGGAGATGGCTGTGGTGATGCTGTTGTTGACTTGCGTAATTCTGCGAAGAGTTCGTCTGCTTTCTGGAGAGCAGAGTCAAGCGTAGACGACGAGAGAGGTCCATTGACGAAGACAATGTTTGGGCATGATTCCGGAACATCCATTTCCTCCGAATTCGGGACAAGACAAATGGCGACTTGACCCTTTGGTAGTGTCGAGTGGTTATTCTCTCGCTCCGCCGAATCGCGTATGTAGTCAATGATATTGAGACAATCTTGCGGGTCGTTCGATAGCGTAAAGCCGTTCCGGGTCAGGTATTTGTCGAGGTTCGAGGAGAGGTGTACGGTCGGCGCGCCGGATGGGAAGTGGTGATAACTCAATGGCAAATGTCTTAGCTTGGGCTTCGTTGTTTCGGAGGGCGTTGGACTCGAGGAACGAATATCTCGAAAGGTTGCGCGAAAATGAGAACCGCGATCGACCACTGACGACACCAACTCAACTGAACCGTGAAGCAAGGCTGAGAACTTGGTGGCGAGGGTCAAGCCCAGTCCAGCACCAGTCGAGTGTTCGCCCACCTTTTCGTACAAATCGAATATACGCCCCTTGTCCTCTGGTGGAATTCCACAGCCAGTATCCTCCACATCTACAACGAGCGTCTTTGTGTCTTGGGTATAGGAATGTGTGACCGTGACCACACCATCGGTTGTATTCTGGACTGCGTTTACGATCAGAGGAAGGATACTGTCGCGGAAGAGGTTGATGTCGATTCGGAGGCCTTCGCAGTCGGGTGTCATGTCATGGTGGAAGAAGACGGGAGCTCGTGTGCGCGTATCCCTAAACGTAAAGTCTGCCAGCGCCTTGACAAGCGACGTCTCGAGAGACTCAATGCCATGTGTAGCATATTGTCTTTCAGCAGCAGCGATATCAGCCCATCTGTTGAGCGTAATCATACTGTTGACAGTCGACATGAGCTCCCGACCAGCTGTAGATATTGTATCGAGGTAGATAGACGACTTTCCCAGCTCAGCAAGTGGCTTCATTATCGCCTCCACGCCAGGTCGTAATGTCGTACTTCCAGGAACGGTCGAGGCCCGTAAATCTTCTGTCAACAATTCTACGGCGCCGAGAATACCGTGGATCGGGGTCCGGAGCTGGTGCGATACACCTCGAAGGAACTTTTCTTTCGCGCGCATGACTTCTGTGAGGAGGCGTTTCTGCCATCGCTGGGTGAGCATGGTAGCGCAGGTTTGCACAAACCAGGAATCGACATCGTCAAATATTCTCCGAAAGTCTTTTGTCGCGACGACGAGGACCGAGGGGCCGAGTTTCGTCTCGCATCGTGCTGAAATGAAGCGTACTACTCGATCTTTCGGAGGCTCCTCAAAGTTTGAGTTCGCAATGAAGTCTTCGATATATTCGTCATCCTCCCATAGCCCGTGCTTCAAATCTGATGTTGTCGCGGGGTACGGGACTGTCGACTGGTCGGTGCCCGTGGACTGCAAGCTTATTGACTCGTCGGGGAAGGCCTGTCGAAGTACTTGAAGTATGGGTTCTTGAACATCGTCGCCGTCGGGTTCTTGTTGCACAGCTGCAATGAGCTCAACAAACCGGTGACGTTCTCGTTGGCGGCGCGCTCGTGCACATTGTACTATATCGTGAACGATCCAGTCGGCCAGACGAGCGAGCGCAAGCTGCTGCGCCTTGGACAACGGATCTCGACCTGTCGCAGAAGCTACGCACAGTGAACCGAGTCCGACACATTCACCCGACTCGTGTTGCATTCGGAGCGGGACACCAGCATATGCGACAAGTCCACCTTGTTCGACGTACGGCGATTCTCGGAATCTCCAGTCCTGCAGCATGTTCGGTAGAAGGAAGACGTTCTATCGAGGCTTAGCGAAGGGCCTGGGGGAGGTAGCGGTGACTATACTCCAGGCGGTTGGGTAACTGTATGTGCGCAGAGGGTTTCCCCACGGGGAAGAATCGCAAGTTGAAGGCCTACCGTGGCCAGACGAATGTAAACATTGACGTCCAGCACACCAACAACAGCATACTCCCAGCCCGACGACTCTTGAGCAAGGCATGCCTTTTCCTGCAGCCCCGCGAGAAGTTCAGGCTCATTGTCTAAATCTCTAGCATAATACCATAGCATCGACAGCCTCAGCCGTTCATTCTTTGCCAATCGCGATCGTACATATTTCGACGACGGACATGTCGCCTCGGGCGGTATCGACGAGGCAGCGTAAGGATCTGGTTTCGGAGGATAACAGGACGTTTCGCTTTCAGAAGTCCACGGCTCTATGGGGGTCTTGAAGGTATTGGCATCGAAGATGGGGCCGATGGCTTTTGGACGCGGAGGGAGAGAATGTTTGTCGATTGTTGAGGAGAGGAGCGCGGCGTCGGCTTTTGGAAAGAAATGCATTTAGTGATGAGTATCGAGGAAATGATGCTAAGGCATGGGCGTGGGACTTTTAGGGAAGGGATCGTCCGAATTAAATTGTTACAGGAAATTCAATTGAAGGATGGGAGGGAGAGAACGGGAAGACAGTGGAGGGGCTGACCCAAAACGGCGGGCGACAGTGAGCTTTTTAGGGGAGGACAAACATGTCGTCATAATTTGAGCCGAGACAAGCGCTACCCCAAATATTAATAATTCTTCGATTATAGACGGATATTCGGATTGGAAGATTGTAGACTCTCTTCGTGTCTTTTCATAGAGTTTTAGACTAAAGAGGACCCCGCATAGGTATCGTACGATGATCGACCCTGAGACTTAACGGCTTTTCCTAAGGTTATAGAAGCTATCACTAGTCTGCCGGTAAGACAGGAAACGTCTGGCGCGAGAACCCGTTAACGGCCAGGCGACAAAAACGTCTCACCAGGATGCAGGATGCAAGAAGAAACTAATCAAATAGGCTCTTAAATTCATACTGTATTATCCTAAGCTTTACCTAAGTATTTTCATCACTTGGGATGAATGTGTCAAGTTTGCTGACCTTCCCTAGGCCGAGAGCTGATATTTAAGGTGGCTGGCCATACCAACACCGAAACCGTCCATCTCCCGTCGAAACCATTCTCGTGTTTTCTGTCCCCGCCAGAACATTCAAATCATTTGCCTTTTGAAGGGATACGAACCAGCTAGATCAGATACCAGAGTCGTCTTGAGTAGCGTTGTTGTGCTTGTTAAACATGGTGTAATATGCCGCCCAATTCGAACACGTCTCAGAATACGCCGGCACAACACCAGATTTTTTGAACGCAGGTCCAATTAATTTCGGCGACTCAACGAATTGTAATGCCAAGCCCCCTGATGCGTGCCATGCGATCTTTATAAGTTAGTGAATTCCGTGCATCGAGATTGTGGTTGAGATCGGGGTTGGATCGGGTTGTGAGACTGGGGTGGAGATCGAACTTACATGACAGTGCATAAGCCAAACACCAGGATTGTTAACTAAAGTCCGGTTAGCCAATGATAACCTCCGGAGGGTTTCCTTACTTTGGAACGCGATAATAATGTATCCATCAACGGGCAAAAGAACCACATCCCGACGAGGCGGGTTATCCAATTGAAGATGGAAATTGTTCGGGTCAAACTCTTTAGTGCCAGAATCAAGAAGAACGAAATCATGCCCGTGAACATGGATAGGGTGTGCAACAGGTGCCTGCGTCTTATATACCTTGCGGTGACCCTTGGTAGTTGAGTTATGAATTGATTCAGTGAACTTGCCCTCAATGAGAAAAGCAACCCACGTGCCATTCTTATAATCCAAGGTAACAGGCTCATAACCGACGGGAAACTGAGGGTTATCCCAGCCTTTCTCAGAGGCAATCTTGACCAGACTCAAGCTTGGCTCAGCCCAGTCAAGGTAGAAGGATGAGTTGGCGAGGACCCATTTGTGCATCATGGAATCCTTCTTGAATTCATTAGGATAACCAACGAGATGGACTTTGAAGGAATCTTTGATGTAGTCATCTGAGTGCTGCGTGATGTTACGCTGCACAATAGGCTTGAGTTTCTCACTGGGTTCATCCTGACACCCGTAGCAGATGTTATCTAATCTTGGGGGAGGAGTCCAAGGTAAGGATGTTGATTTGGGGTCATACCGGATGATACCGAGATTAGATCTTGCGCCGCCGTTCTGGCAGTCACGAGCATGCATCCAGAAATTAACGTTCCTGTTGTTTCTGCCCTTGACGGCTGTGGCATTGACGATAATGTCGTAGCGTTGACCAATGGCGATGTTGATCATGTCTGTGTTGTAAGGCTCAATGGGGACAAAGTCTGTAGCCACAACAGTGAAATTATGGTTATCGATCCAGAAAGTTGTGTGGGTTGACGTTCCTGTGTTGACGAGACTCATCTTGTATGTCTTGTCTTTTTCGAAGTAGTATGTTGTGAGTTTAGAGTCGCCTTTACAGTTCTTGTCTAACTTGGGGCAGCAGTAGTATGTGCCGTTGCCGTTCATCAGCATGCTGTCCGGAGGAGGAGGGCGACCTGCACGATGTGTTAGCTGCAATTCTGTGTAAAATATTATTAAAACATACCTAGATATTCGAGATGGACCTGGCTGAAGGCAGTTTTGTGAAAGTTGTCCGTGATGAGCACAGGACCTAGATCAACATCGTAGTTCATGCTCGTGGGGCCGTTGATTTTGAGCGCTCCCAGCAGGCCATCGGCGTCTAAGGTAGTCTAAAGTTAGTCCAGAATGGTCATAAAGAGCCTAAAATGACCCTAAGGACAATAAAGTGATCATCAAGAGACTGACATTGTAGACTAAAGTGGCCTAAGACTGTTAGAAAATGGTCAAAGTTTAGGGATATATGACTTACTGTGATACCATGAGGTTCCATATTGAGTAGCTCTCCACCGATAAGTGAACTGTTCACCAGGCTATTCTTGTTAGTACTACGAAGAGTTGATCCTGGAGACGACTTACAGGGATTGGGCATTCCGTGACTCCTGATACACCATCCATCCAGTTTGTGTTTAGCTGGCGAATGCCATGCCAGTGGATAGAGGTTCCATTGAAGTTGGTCAATTTGTTGACAACGGTGATTTCTAGATGTATGTCAGAGCCAGATTTAATGGCAAAGATGGACCAAAGAAAGAAAGGCTTACCAAACGTATCTCCCCAGTTACCCTCAAGGGTCGGTCCAGGATATGTCCCGTTGAACAGCATACGATCAACCCAATATCCATCAGGTGCAATTCTTTCATTCGTCACATACAAGAGAAACTGCACCCCGTCAGCATCAGCCGGACAGAAGAGGTAAACAGCTTACCTTGCGTGTTACTCCCTCAGGAATGACCTCTTCATAATCAGTATGGATGTCAAAGTTAGTAGACCAGCACTTCCTATTTGTTGGCGAATTGCAAGCCCTATCAATGGACTTGGCATCAAAAGCATCAACAAGTGAAAGATCTTGAACCGGGGAGTAAGTGTGCGAGTACTTGGTTTGGTCCGTGAAACCATGGTACATGAGAAACTCTGTGAGTCTCTTCCAGAAACCCATTTTGAAAAGACGCACTTGCGTTGAGCGATCAGGTCTGGGGAGGGTAGGATGGGAATTGGAAAGAAACGGAGGGTTACGTGGGCCCGATGGAGACGGGATATTGATATAAAGGCATCATCTGGTAATGCACGCTACGTGTAATAGTGGCAATAAGCAGAGAGAGAAGCTGAAAGGCTATGAACTAAATTGTAAAAACCCGCATGGTGGCGTTCTGACGACAGGAATTTTACGAGGTCTGAACTCTGAAGGCATCGTCAAGTCCGCGTTAATATCGTTATCAGCGGCAACTCATTCGTCAATACCACCTTCAACGTCGTAATATTTAAATCGGTCTAGACTTTTATTCCAACCGGCATATGCCATGTTAACGCTCAGATCCATATTGGTGAGAACTAACAGCGCTGAAATGCACGTTTTCAATAATGCGCTGCAGGGTGTAAGCCATACATGCAGCTTAGAGCGGGGAAACACCAAGAATCAGGCGTTGATATGTGATAAGATTGTGATGAAGCTCTCCCCAGCTAGCTAGGGCTTGCTCTAATTTAGTCATGGAGAGATAAAGCATGTCTCAGCCCAGCGCTATCTGCATCTAGACAAGGACTACGCGTTCGCATCAATAGTCTGGCCCAAAGCGGATGTAGCGCTGCCGAATTGTTTTGGCATGAACTGCTGGACTGAGCTCCCATTGGAGATTAAAGTATCATGATGTGGTTTTGAGGGGTAATTTAGATTTACTGATTTTCGATAGTGGAGGATTGGTGCGACTTCGTGATGACGAGATGGCGAGGGATATGCAGATTTGCTGACCGGTCTTGTCCGTGGGGATGCGGGTAAGATGCGTGGCTGAATGAGGTTGTATCGGTGGACTAACTAAGCTGCTCGACGGCGCGGACTTGGGGTATGACAGTGTGTATATTCTCAGATCATTGAATCGGTAGCATCTAGTATTGAGATGTTTTCCCATCGGAGTGAACTATTAGAACTATTAAAGTTCGGCGGCTTTCCCTCTACCTCTAGCCATCACGGCTACCAAGCATCACCATCATGGCCACTCCCACTGATCCCCTCAACTTCATCCCCGCAGACTTATTCTTCCCAACTGTCCCAAACTTTACCAAGCCCTCTGAGGTTGTGAGTGTTGAATCATCTTCTTCAACTTCTCCCAATGATCCTCTTCGCTATGCTGCCCATGTCACTCTGAAGGGCGAACCCAATACCCACTGTCTAGTCCAGTTTGCGACGCCGCAGATTTGGAGAATCCGATATAATCCCAAATACTCTGCTGTTTCGGATTATGATGATCTAAACTCGTAAGTTCCCTGGTATTGGAGAGGGTTGTAGTGCTGATGAGCATAGACGTACTATCGTTGAAGATAAGTTCTCTACCTTGGTAGATGATCTCCAGCAAGAGTATAGAGACTCTGAGGCTTGGAACTCTTTTCCTGGCGCTCAGGAGGGATGGTTCTGGAAAACTTCTTTCGAGCAGAAAGCCCCAGATCATTGGATCCTCACCGTTAGTCTACCGATACCCATAAACACTGCCATCTAATGTCCTCTAGACTGTTGAGTATAAGAATGAAAACTCCGTTGGTGTTCCAAACACAGCTCTCCACTTCTTTGCATCCCCTTTCCGCATCGTCGTAAGTTCACCTCTCCCTGATGTACTTCCATGCTCACATTACTAGGCAACGAGAAAACTCAAAGCACTTGACGCAGACCCAGCGTTCTTGCAGAGCGTTGGTATCGATGCTGTGTCTGAGTATGAGCAGATAATCTGGCAGACTACAGAACAGACCTTTTCGTACCAAGGTCACCCCAATATTGGTGCGATAAACAATGTCGTTCTCAACATCAAGAAGCCTGGCTCCGCGGCATATCTTGGCTTTGGTGAGCAGGGCGGACGAACGGTGATTAAGAAGCCTACATACCTAAACTTCTTTTGTGAGTACACTGAAAACGACGCGATGATGTTTACTAACGTTGTAGGCTTTGATAACTTCAACTATTCGAAGGTCTATGGCATTGGAGCATTGGATACCCGTGAGCCGCTGTAAGTGATATCCATGATATGCCATGCATCTTCTAACTGAACGATTAGGTACCATTCCACGCCGTTCTACCTTGAGATGAACGGCAACCCAAATCGTAAGAACGTTACTGGCGTCATGGTGGATAATTATTCCCAAGTTGCTATGGATCTTGGCAAAAATGATTCGCATACCATCAGTGTTGCTACGCGCTTCAACACCTTTGACGCTTGGATTCTGACGGCTGATGACGTGCCAAGGATGATTTGGTGATTATCCATGCAGTCTATGTATTATCTGTTCTAACTATTACCAGGCAGTATACCTCGATTGTCGGAAGACCTAAGCTCAAGCCTCGATTCATCCTGGGCCACCATCAAGCTTGTGAGTTGACAGTACGTTCCCGAAACAATTCTGTGACTTACACATACAGGTTACGGATATTCAAACGAAGGCACCGTCAACAATGTCGTGCAGCGGTACCGGGACTCGGAGATCCCGTTGGACGGCATGCATCTTGACGTCGATTTTCAGGTTAGCCAATCCCTCCAACACCCGAGACTGACTAACGTGGGTAGGACAAATACCGCACCTTCACCAACAGTAACAAGAATTTCCCCAATGTCGGAAATTTTCTTAACGGCCTCAAGGCAAAGGGTGTCAAGAGCTGCACCAACATCACGCCCATCCTGACCATCCGCCCCTCAGATGAAGGTCCCTACAAGGCACTGGACAGCTTCTGGGATGTAAATGACAAGAAGAACCCAGAGACAAAGTAAGACACTGCAAATTTGGCATTTATAATCATACTGACTTGACAGTCTCTTGGTGGCTGACAAGCGATATCTCGACGGTCTGCCCAACAACCAACCTCTTTGCTGGCGCTATGACAACGGTCTGCAGAACTTGGATCCAAATAACATCAACCAGCGTGAGAAGTTTGCAGACTTTATCGGTGCCCCTGAGTATACGGATGATTATAACTTTTCCGAGAACTACAACAGCGGATATCCCTTCCATGGTGGTGTCAGCTACGGCACCAACCTTGGTACTGTAAGTCTTCTCACGAGTGATTATTTCTGAGAGGATTGGACTGACATGTATAGCCTGGATTCTATCCTGATCTGAACAGAAAAACTGCTAGGAAGAAGTGGGGTGAGCAGTATCAGTATCTCTTCGACAACGGGCTCGAGTTTGTACGACAGGACACCCTAATCAGCGTTTTAATGCTAACTCCATGCAGGTTTGGCAAGATATGACCACGCCAGCTGCAGCAAAATGCTACGGTGACTCACTTGGGTAATGTCCCTCTCCTCTCAAGCCCTTTTTCCAACACTAACATCCTCAAGTTTCCCCTCTCGACTCCTCATGACAGACGATAGCTACACCAACCCTCCCAAAACCAAAACCGCCATCGAACTCTGGAGCCTCTACTCCTACAATCTCCATAAAGCAACCTACCACGGCCTCAACAATCTCAAAGGCCGCGAGAACAAGCGTAACTTCATCATCGGCCGCGGAAGCCAAACCGGCATGCATCGCTACGCTGGCCTCTGGACCGGCGACAACGGCAGCTCATGGGACTTTTTCAGAATCTCAGTTGCGCAGGTCCTTGCGCTGGGATATAGCGGGCTGAGTATTGCGGGTGTAGATATGGGCGGGTTCACTGCTGATCCGGCTAATAAGTTGCCGAACCCAAGATGGTGTGACCCTGAGTTGTTGGTCAGATGGTATGCCGGGGCGTTTCTACTGCCGTGGTATCGGAATCATTACTTGCAGCATCCTGAGGCTAGTTCGGGTGGATGTAAAGCGTTCCAGGTATGCATGTTGACGGTTTGTTGAAGAGTTGCTGACCGTGATAGGAACCCTGGGCATATGGGGATATTCTGAACAACTTTCCTGGTCCGCTTCCGCCTGACCAGGCTTCACTGTATCGCTCTGTCGTACCCATTTGCCGGTACTACGTTCAGTTGCGATACTCGCTCATTCAGGTCTTGTACGACTACATGTTTGCCAATCTCATCAATGGTCTTCCCATTGCTCGCGCCATGGTAAGAACTCCTAATTCTGTCTCTTCGCGTCGGCGCCACTAATCCTCACAGCTCGTCACCGATCCTTTCGACACTAGTCTTTTCAACGCCAACCAAGGGTTCATCGACAACCAGTATCTTCTTGGCTACAACATCCTGGTTTGTCCCCAGGTGGAAGAAAAGGCAACGCGCCGCGATGTCTATCTTCCAAACTCTGATAATTGGTATCCTTTCAATCTTCGGGTCAACAATCAAGGGTTTGGTCCGGACCCGATTCTCAAGCATGCTGCCATCCTGCAGAAACCAGCTCCAGGTGGAATGATTGTTGACTACGACTGTCATATTCCTGATGCTGTTGCGAATCCGGAGCAGGTTGCTTATGTTACGCCTGTTTACATCCGAGCTGGTGAGCTGAATTCTGTTGCTGTCGAGAAATGTGCTAATCATCACAGGTGCTATCATTCCCCAGCTCGAGGTTCGCCAATGGATCAAGGAGGGTGACCTGAACTCGCCAACCATCCATGTTTACCCAGGAGGCAAGACCTCAACTGTATGATTTCCCCAAGCCCATCGCTACTCATGCTAATTATCATCGACAGTCTTACTCAATGTATCTTGATGATGGTGTCAGCCGTGATAGTGCACCCATCGATCTGCCCCAGCACAAGCACAAAGACGCAGCTTCGTATACCAAAGCAAAGGGTTTCTACCGTGAAGTTAAGATCACCCAGGTCAGTCTCATTCCCCATTACGGAACTATGTAACTAACAAACGTAGGAAACCAACAAGACAAACCGCAAAATCACCATCCGGCACGCATGGGACGGCTACGATGCCAAAGCGACAATTGGCGACACCTACAATTTCGCCATCTGGACTGTTGGAGCAACAGCGCCGCCGGAGTCACAGGTCACTGTTGACTTTGAAGATGAAAACAGCGCGGCAATTATTGACGCTGGTTTGACGTCGACTTATATCCAAGGTCGTGGTGTTTTGACGGTTAGTGTGCCCGTGCATCTTGTGCCGTCGCTCAAGACACCTCAGAATTTCACCCAGGGATCTGTGACGGATAGATACTTGGCTATTCATATTAGTGGACTGCCTTGAATATGGTCCGGGCTTTGGACGGGAGCTTCGGATTTCTTGTTGGCTTCGAAGTCATTTGTGACTAAGAACTTAGCAGTAGTACTTTGAAAGTAACAGGTTTTGGTGGAAATTAGTGTAATGCAGTGTTAGCATCAAAGTCGCGCTGGTTTCCCTTAGGTACAACAACGCAGAATGAAGGCCTTATGATGAGTTTACATTATTCTGGCCTCAGCTTTAGCCTCAAACTAGAGTTACTAACCCTAAATTTATAATAATATTGAATTGTTTGTTGCAGTATCATCGTAAGATTCATCTCTCTCATTATCTTAGGCTGCTTGACACCGCCGTTGGGCCGTTTTTGGTCGACGCCCGCTTGTAACCATTTTTGTCACATTGGGCAGCCAGTAGCATCCAGTGCTACCATGATACTCGCTGATTTGACAGGTCGTCTTTTGCAAAGTCACCAGCTGTCTTGAGTAAGATAACACGTTCACGACGGTCAAAACAAGAACCTGAAATTAGATATCGTGCCACGAATCATCGGTGGAGCCATAAAGCCTTGTCCTTGTCCATGTGTCTTTTGCACCTGCATAATCTACGACATGCATACCCGCATCGTCTTCCTCAATCAAGTGTCTTGCAGGAACATGGATCGCCAGTACGTCCGCCAAGGGTCAAGGCATCATATCATCATCACCGCAGGTAAATAGCTGCAATGATACACCAGAGCACTAGTGACTCACGCCATCGCCGATACTGACAACAACCCTCCACTTGGGCATCAATTATACCAATTAATCCATGGATTCAAACTCTGACTCATGACAGCACCTTAAATTACATCTGCCAGCAAATCGAGCATCGTGTACCATCCCCATATGCATGCCACATCATCGCGATTCCACCAGTGGGGCTTCACCGCCAAAACCCATTGATCGGTATGGATACCTATTTCAGGCCTAACATCTCCTCAATTCTCCCCTCATTCTATCTACCACTTCTCCAAATCACTCACTATCATTTCAATGTCCCGCCAGAAGAATGCGTCTCATCCACACCAAAACCTTCCAGCTAGAGGAATTCTACGGCCAGCCTCCAGAATATGCCATTTTATCACACACATGGGGTCCCGACGAGGCCACATACCAAGACTGGCAGGGCAACCTCGAGCTGATGAAGCTCAAGAAAGGTCATCAGAAGATTCGTCGCGTCTGCGAGCAGGCGAGAAAGGATGGCCTCATGTATCTCTGGTGCGACACCAACTGTATCGACAAGAGCAGCAGTTCCGAAGTCTCTGAGGCGCTAAATGCCATGTTTTCGTGGTATAAGAATGCGGTGGTTTGTTATGTCTATTTGAGTGATGTTGGGCCCATTGATACCGGGGCGTTTGATCCGATGGTGCAGTTTAGACAGTCGAGATGGTTTACCAGAGGTTGGACTTTGCCTGAGCTTTTGGCTCCTACGCATGTTGTTTTCTTTGCGAATGATTGGTCTACTATCGGAACGAGAAAGACGCTCGCCAACACTATCTCTTTCGTTACAAAAATTGATCAGCAATATCTCGACTGCACATTCTATAAAGCCAGTATCGGTGAGCGCATGTCCTGGCTATCCAAAAGAGAGACGGAGAGAGTCGAGGATATCGCATACTGTATGCTGGGTATCTTCGACATCAACATGCAAATCATTTACGGCGAAGGAATGCGTGCGTTCATCCGACTCCAAGAGGAAATCATCCGTGTCTCAAACGATCAAACACTCTTCTGCTGGGCCTGGGACGAAAGATACGTTCCTCACGACTGGGCCAGCATCTTATCTCCATCACCAAAGACCTTCGCCGACTCAAGCATCTATACCGAATGGCCTGTCCACGAAGCCAAGACATACACTATGACGAATGCCGGACTATCCATCAAGCTACCCATCATGAACACCATCACAGAGTCAGTTGAGCAATGGCTTGTTCTCCTCAACGCAAGACGAGACTCGGAGAACCAACAAGTAGCCCTGCTTCTGAACCGATTACCAGGAAAGGATCGCTGTACTCGCAACCGAACGCCACCTTGCCCTGTACCAGTCTTGACAGGGTCTACGAAGCTCAGGGAAGAGAACATGTACATTGCCGGAAGCCGAGAACGTGCCTCATACCAACCCGACTTCCACGGCCACGGCAGTTATGAAGTCCTCGTCACTCTGGATAGTGGCACAATTCCCTACGACAGTATAACATCATGCCCAAGACTCGAATCTAGCACGATTAGTCTTCAAGCATGGGACCAAGCAGGTCACTACGGCCGCGTACTCGCTATCCAGGGCATGCAGAGCATCAGGAAGAACGAAAAGCGCGCCTCAGTCTTCATCGCAACCCTCGTCTTCGGCGTCGAAGTCGTAGGTTCCAAGATCGAATGGTTCTGCAAAATCCGCGGAATTCAAGAATCTTCTGGTGCATTGAGCAGCAGCACGCTTGAAGAAGCTGTCTATGAAGAAGAGCATGATATTCGTTCTCAACTTGTGAGGACAGGACACTGGAGGGCAATCTTCGATCAAGAAAAGGATACCATGACGGATACCGTTCGAAAGCATGAGATTGACCTTTTAACGTCGGTCTCGTTGAGTTCGGGAGTGAGAATAGCTGCTTCTTCGATGATGGCTGTTGCGCATTTGCAGTTGGCGCACATTGTGAAGCCAGCTGAGGTTGCGCCGTGGGATGATGGACATAAGTTTAGGACAGCGGATGGAGCCAAGGATTTGTCGAGGTGGTTGAGTGCTTTGGAATGAAAAGGGAACATAAGATGAAAGCAATAATTTACGTACATGATTTAATGAAAACAGATAGATATACATCATTAAGAATACAATTTGAACTAACCCAAGGCATTTTGTTCATCTGTGACATCCGTCAGTTCATCTATTTCAATTTGTTGATACCCTCTTGGGATGGGAGTCAATAGTTCGATTCAAATATCAGGTGTCACATTCCTCTCGAACTCAATGAATCTAGAACTAATGATACGCTCCTTGAGACAATATTACTGTTCTCAGTTGCTGTTTCAGTGGAGAAAATAGCCCCGGTCCCATGAGCTTTTGCCAAGGCATCAAAGAAAAACGCCGCTATGACTTCTTTTGTGCTCACCTTGGCATATCGATTTGCTGTTCACATCATTGCATCATATCTTATCCTCGACCGAATCATGCCCTCTGCAAGCTGGTTCAGCTTCTGGACATGCACGCGGCTGACGGGGGCCTTTCGACATGGGGATTTGGCCAGCTAGTCGCTGTGGCAATTTGGTTCCCCGTTACGATCAAATTCGTTAACTTGATGATTTGTGAGTCGCCAATTCTCGTGGATGTTTAGGACCTGCTGCTAACTTCTGTAGCCAGGTCCAGTAAAGAAATGCAACAGAAGGACAAAGAGGAAAAGTCGCAAGTGTTGAAAATGCACAGCTGTTCATACAACAAGGCACTCAATTCAGCCTCTCGGTCTATAGCATAGCCTCTGGAACTAGGGAATACACGTCACTTCCTTGTTTTGGCCATTCTTTATTCTCTCCGTAGTACACGTCCCAAGCAAACCAGTCAAACATAACATCGAAAGGACGCTTAGTACCTCGCGGCTCTTTGTTCAGTTGATCTCCGGAGTCAATATGTGGAAGCTCTTGATCCAAAGTCCGAGCCGGTATATCTTCTTGCCGGGAATCTTGAGAGGAAAAGACATCCGTAGGGTTCCACTGGAGATACTGCTCCAAATCGATACCCATCTCGTCTCGAAGCTCAACTTGCGCTTCCTGCATTGACATAGCTGATCCCTTGTTCAAGGCGCTCTTATTCTGGCTGGAGGAGGCTCGTGCAGACTGTTGAACTAATGGCCCACCTGTATGTAGTGAATTTGGATAACCAACATGCATCTGAGCTAATCTCAGGAACACAGTTGCGATGTTCTCAAGACGTACGCATAAAGGAGCTAATATCTGCATTTGGTCTCTCATACTGGTGTAGTATGAGGCCGTCGTGAATAGAAGGTCAAAATCTTGCTGGGTCGTAACCGCGCTCAACTGGGCGTGATTTTGAACCAAATTTTCAAAGATAACGAAGTATGCTGTGAATGGGAAATACAGGAGATGCCTTTATAAGGTTAGATTGTTGCTTGGGGCAGCATATGGGAGGGTTTACCAGATCATGCCATTGTATACCGAAGTCCAATTGGAGACCATAGAAGGAAGAATAGCAATCGCTTCCCTAGCAGCCCCCAGCCTGATACTCTTAGAAGGAGGATGGGACATGAGCAGAGCCATTAAGGTATGCAAGTACTCAAACTTAATGGTGCTGATGCCAAGTTCCATCTCGCGTATCTGGTTTTGACTTGACAACGGCCTTTCGCCTTCAAGAATGTCTTTCAGAACCTATCTGTGACTTAGCTATTATACTCCTAGCAGATGAATATCTCGAAGCTCATATGCAAAATACCTTATAGGTTTGGATGTGCCATGCTTCAAGTCTCTCTCTCAACTCTTCTGTTGCAGTCCCATGCCCTCGCTTCTGAGATTCAAGAACATTTCCGATCACTTTTGCAAGCTCCAGACTTGCGAGAAATAGGTAAGCCCCAAACATAGATCTACCGGCCATTTTGTTGGTGTCAGTGGAGTGGATGTGAGGCTGGATCCTGGTCAGATATCCCAAGTCTGGAAGCGGGATATGGGAATAGGCTTCCGATGCAAGGAAGCATGGACGGCCAAAAGCAAGAGCACATGACTTATCTACAGCGAAAAGAAGCCAGAATAAGCTCAACCTCCGGTTATAGGTCTCGAGATCTGTCTTTGAGGATGCATATAGGCCCAACGCCTCAACTTGGCGACATGCATGCCCAACGAGCATCCAAGACATGTTCGGTGAGGCATAATCCTCCCCATGAATTGCCAATACAGTCAGAGCTTGGAGATTGACTTCATGAGGCTCGAGAAAGATGCTACTATCGTTGAGAGCCAGCTTCATGTTGCCTCGGTACATTTGAGCTTTGGTACCTTCGTGGTCTGCCAGCATAGTGAGGATCATATAATTGACGTACACAACCCACGCCTTTCTGGAGACAGTGTCGGGTCCGAAAACAATTTGTATTAAGAGCTCTTCAGACGGCGTAAGGAAAAATGCGTCGCCCAGGCTGGCATTTCCCAAGAAGCCTACAACCTGTTAATCGAAGGATAAGGCTTCTGCCGAGGGTTGATACTAACGTCCTATCATTTGATACCCCTCAGACCTGGAAGGCACATAGAAGTCATTGGTAGGCTGCGTTCTATCCTCAACTGCTGTTGTCAAAGAATTTGACAAATATTGCAATTCGTTCGCAGCAAGCTGATGGAGAGAGGAGGACCCGACCGTTGCAGTATTGATAGATTTGTCTTCCAGAAAAGTGAAAGTATTCGATTTCCCGAGGGCCAACTTAGGAGTTGATTCTCTTGTTTCAACGGGTGTCTGAGTGTCATCAGCCTTATCTGCAGCCTGCTGGCGGCTTGTTGATGTTTGAGCATTGAGTCTCTCTACGAGTTGACCGACACAATTAGTCAGGACTTGCATCCTTTTCTCAACATTTTCCAGTCGGTCATGAATCCATACTCCATCATCACGTCTTGCTGAACTAGAAGAGCCAGGGACTTCCTGTTGCTTGGAGGTATCGGGCTTGGTGGCTGGCTTGTCTCGCGAATAGGTGCAAGCGCTAGGCCAGGGCTTGCAGGCACTACACTTTGGAAGTTCTTTAGAGCATCTGGAAACGAAATCAGCTTCCAATACCTGCTTATTTACGACGCCATAATTACCTGAACTTCTTCTGCCTGCAATAGTCGCACTAAAATTCATTAATGTCATCTTGGGTACGGCGACAATGATACTGACAGCATAACGAGCCAAGCTACCATTCTCGCGCGGAAACATCTCACAAGTAGTTGGTGCCTTGTTCTGGCAGGAATTGTTGATGTGGATGAAGAATCGAGACAGGGAAAAGTAGTTACAGAGGGAGAAGCAAGCTCTCCTGTCATCAAGTCCGAGGAGGCGCAGTCTCATTGGTCAAGCTCGGAAAAGGAACAAGTGCTTACTCCGCGGCCCGCCAATCAACGTGGTCGAACTCGGTCATTTCAGAGGGACTAAATATAGTGTCTTAAATGAATTCACCCGTTTTGCAAGTCTTTAGAGACCCGAGGATCACAAGTGGGTAGATGATTACAAGCGAAGGAACGTCGTCGGACTTTAGGGAGTGGACATTTGTCCGTTGTCAGTATCACCTTCAGAATATAAGAAGCACCATGAGGTCGCCTTTGCCTTCTGAACCCTGCCAGTTTATGATCAACTCCAACAAGTTACCAAATAAGCATCTCATCCTACCCAGAATGTCTCACAAAGCGCCAATCGCCATTATCGGAGCCGGCCCTAGCGGCCTAACCTTTGCACGCTTACTAGAGATCAACAACATTGACTACATCGTCTACGAGCGTAACGAAACCCCAGAACCGAAGTTCATGAACCAAGGAGGTACCCTAGACATCCACGCCTCCTCGGGTCAACTCGCTCTCAAAGAAGCGCAGTTGTTTGGCAAATTCGAGAGCATTGCTCGATGGGATGGATGTCGAGTGTGTATGCAGAACCCAACTGGGACAGTCATGGCCGTATTTGGAGAGGGCCGTGATGCGCCTGAGATCGATCGATTGCAACTTCGAAATCTGTTGCTTAACTCGATCCCAGCTGAGAAGGTTATCTGGGGGCACGGTGTCAAGTCCATTGAAAGGGGTAAAACGGCTTCTGAGCATGTTATCCATTTTGTAAATGGTTCTTCGGCTTCTGGGTTTCGTGCCATCGTTGGCGCAGATGGGGCATGGAGCAAGGTTAGGCCCTTGGTAAGTGAGTGAAGTCTATTCAAATTGCCTCAACTGATTGTTTGGCAGCTCACCTCGGCAAGACCTGAGTATTCGGGAAAAGTATTCATCGAGGGCAGCATATCGTGCGACAATCCA
Organism: Fusarium beomiforme; assembly: GCA_002980475.2. Taxonomy (NCBI): domain Eukaryota; kingdom Fungi; phylum Ascomycota; class Sordariomycetes; order Hypocreales; family Nectriaceae; genus Fusarium; species Fusarium beomiforme. Next base: position 19,425 of record PVQB02000222.1, read on the forward strand.
AGCTACCCCGCTGCTCTTGACCACGCAGGACCTGGAACTATGCTGGCATTGGGACGGGGCAAGATGTTTGCGGTCCAACAGCTAGCCGATCGCTCCTATCGGTTTTATATGGGGATGGATGCAACTGAAGAACTCTATAGAAAACCTTTGAGCCTTGAGGATACTGAAGCTATTCGGCAGAGGTTCCTCTCCTCACCAGAATACTTTTCAAGCTGGGCCGCGAATTTGAAGAACTACCTCGCAAACGCGGAAGGGCCATTCCACGCGTGGCCCTTGTATCGCTTGCCGGTGTCTTCGCTGAGTTGGAAACGAGTACCGGGTGTTACCCTTATTGGTGACGCTGCTCATCTTTCTACGCCGATGGTTGGCGAAGGAGTCAATATGGCGATGCTTGATGCTCTGATGCTGTCAAGAGCTGTCAAGAGCTGTGTGCCACACGAAAACTGTGAGAGTGATGAGGCCAATCTGGAACATGTCTTGGAGGAGTATGAGACCGAAATGTTGGAGCGTGGGAAGGACCACATAAAGCGTTGCATGGAAAGCGAAGTAGAGTTCTTTTCGGAGAATGCGGCTGAAGAATTCATCGAAAGGGTCAATGCTGCAATGCCAAACGGACAGAAGGCTTAGCGAGATGGACCGCATGTTAAGCAATGATGGTCCACTGTTAGACGAGGAAGGCAAAGGTGCCATGTAATATATGCAGTCACAACTCAGTTGGATGATAATATGGAATTGAATTCTTGTTTGTATTTTGAATTAAAAGTAAAACCGTGGATGCTGAGTGATTTATCATCTCGCTCTCAGACCCGGTATCATTTTGCATAAAAAGACAGGACGTAAAGTAATCCCAGTCAACATACATGCGTATACTCATTCCTTAATACATTGGTTTTTGTTTTGCTTTGGTGCAACTATTGACTCTTAACAGTGACAGCCTTGGCGATCTGGTTCTGCAGACCATTCGCCTTCTCCTTCAGGTCACTGAGAATAACCTTGCCCTGGTGGCCGTTGGGCTTGGAAGAGCTGACGACGTAGTCGTCGTCGCTGCTGGAGTCCTGCTGAAGACCATCGACACCCTCGGGACCAGAGGCATGAAGCTTAGCGTTCTCAACGCCATTGAAGGGAATCTTCTGAGCGCTGCCGTTCTCAACAGGTGCGCCGTTGACGGTGTAGCCAGTGTCGCTGGAGTCGACGAAAGCCTCGATACCAGCACCCTGGCGAGGGTAGGACTTCATGATCCTCTTGTGCTCCTCAAGAGCAGACACCATCTCGTCGTGGCTGACATCATTCAAGAAGACGCAGTCGCCCATGGGGTTGATAGGAACAGCAGCGCGAAGCTTGCCGTCTCGGGTCTTGAGGATAGCGGCGGTGGCCTTCTCAAGAAGAGCAGCATCGAACTGAGGATGATCCATGGAGAGACCAGCTCGTGAGAAGAGGTTCAAGAGACGAGTGTGTTCCTCTGATGAGAGAAGACCGCGGATGTGAGCGAGAGTAGCAGAATAAGCCATGTCAATGGAGATGGCATGACCATGACGAAGAGGAGTCTCAGGGACGAGCTCATGAAGAGGAGACCAGGTGTGACCATAAGCAATCACACGATCAAGCATGATCTCATGCAAATTTGGTGTCTCAAGCTTAAGCATCTCATGGATACCAGCACGGCAGATCTTGTCAGCGATCTCCTTGATCTCAGGAGTAGCACCATCAGAGCGTCCGAAACCAGTGTCAATTAGCTGCTCACAGTACTTCTCAAGAAGGTCATACGTCTCCTTGTGAGCACATGTGGAGATCTTGATCAGCTCGGCGAAGCCGTTGCGGATCTGGGCTACAGGAAGACTGCGGAGGAAGGTAAAGTCAAGGAATGTGTGAGAGGGAGCGTGATAGGCACCAAGACGGTTCTTGTAGCGGCCGTAGTTGACGGCTACCTTGATAGAAACCGAGGCATCAATGAGGCCGATGACTGTGGTGGGAATGCGGATGTAGTTGGTGTTGCGGCGATACGCAGCACAGGCGAAGCTGTAACGGTTAGTTGAGTTAATAGCAACAGTAGATAATGACTTACCCAGCAACGTCCGTGACAAGACCGCCACCGACAACAAGAACAGGCTCCTTGCGGTAGATGCCAAAGTCGGTCATAGAATCAACAATCGACAACAGTGTATCCATAGACTTTGCCTTCTCACCAATCATAGTCTTGTGAATAGTAAGAGGAATGCCATAATGATCAAAGTACCTCTGCATCTCATTCCCATAAAGGTTGAAGATGTTGAGGTCCATCACAGCCAGACATCGTCCCCAAGGAGAGTACAGCTGGTACAGCTGAGGATTGGCAGTGTTGAAAACACCATCGAGAAACTCAAAGTCATACTCGATCTTCTCGTAGCCACAGACAGCGAAACCCTTGGAGGTGGGCTCGACGGTAGCACTCATATCAGACATGATGGGTGATTTGGGGGAGGACAATGAGAATGAAAGGGTGTAGAGGGGTTGTGTGCAGGTTGATGTGTAGGGTCAATGAGAGGTTGGAAGCAGCTTTTTATGTAGCGATAACCCTTATCAGGGATGTTCAACTGCCGACAAGCTTCAAGCCAGGATATTCACGGCAACAAGTCCATACTACATGAAAAGCAGACAAAGACGAGGTTGGTGGTGAGGTACAGAGACAAGACGACCGTTTCATTGGGCAAGATGTTTGAGGCCAGAGACTTGGCTGGAGGTGCATTTAACGCGTAGTACGCATGTATCTAGTGTTGGTGTCATGATGTTGGCATTCTATGGAGTCTGAAGCATTAGTCCCACGCTTTGGTATGAGTGGATGGAGGGCTCCCGAAGGAACGAGTGATTGAGCACGACATGGGGTGTTCTAGCCTGTTTGGTAAGGTATCTTGCGAATCATTTTTCTCGAGGTGTCATATATTAAGGAACAGAGAGTAGGTACGCTGGGTGCGGCGCGAGAAGACCGGAACCTACCGTCGAGTGTTGCTCAGGGGCACGGGTATAGATCTTAGACCGGGGAGCAACCGCATGGGGCAGATTGTACCTAGATCTCATATCCAAGGGTACGTTCTGAGTTGGGATTGTGTACTGTATTCTCGTAAAGACGGGATGATGTTAGCGTGAGGGCGTCGATTACACTACCATCTCGCATGTGCGCGTCATTCATTAAGTCTTCCCCACGTTGACTAGTGAGATATTGATCGTCAGACCAAAAGTAACGTGGGGCATGCGAAAAAAAGACCATGGCCAGACCCTGAAGTAAGATCGGGATGTTTAAGATGAGGGAGGGGGAATGGGAATGTAGCACTACAGATCTACGATATCTATCCTTGTCGTTTACAGGGACCGTTATACCTAGACCGCCTTTATTTTCCGAATTCCTTTTCTTCCCGCATATCGTTCCTCCATCTACTTGAGACTTGTCGACAGTCTAGCACGTCATAGACATAAGCAGATACCTAGCACAACATCTCGGTGTAACAAGGCGATAATATTGTGGGCTGATGAAAAGAGTCGAGACCGGTTGTGCCGGTACTGACATTGTACACAGTCCAACCCTGCACGTGGTGTGTTTTGTTTGTGATACCTCAGACGGCATGAGGAATAGCAGAGTGCTGCAATTGGTCGTGTAGGATGCGACCGGTGTGAAGAGGGCATATGCAAGAGAGACGCATCCGTTTCTAGTGTGAACCATCGGAGCTAATCTTCCAGGTGAATGAGTCTAAATATTCCCCTCTTTTGAATCTGAGGTTAAGGGGAGCTAGGGAGATCCTTCTAGTGAGGCTGATCGGAATGTGTCGCTCCGGAGCTGCACCGGTGTCGTCGTTAGTGAAACCAGTCTCCGCAGACACGCCCAAGTCATGACGTCTTCCGATTGACTTTTTTTTCGCAGAACGTTTTTGAGCTGTATTCTCGATAGCTATAGCTCTTGAGCTTAATGAAGCTCATAATTATTGTTGATATACCATTGCCATTGAATTTCTGAGTTTATACTCCAGAAACAATGCGTGAGGCGAATCAGGCTCTGGAGAGCTCTCCCACGATTGAATTCGCCAAGAACTTGGCCCTCTTCACCCTCAGCTTCATTTTTCTGCCGACAAATTTACTCTTTGCACTGGGAGCTTACCTCTGGGACCGATTCACTTCGAAATCCCCCAAACCTCAAAATGATGGCGATAATCTGGGTAAAGTCACCGTTTTGGTGACTGGTGTGAATATGGCGAAGGGCTTGTCTCTTGCGCGCATGTTCCATCGTCGAGGTCATCGCGTCATAGGAGCAGATTGTTCCTCTCTTTCACCCGGTCGTGTATCCCTCGCAATCGACACGTATTATCGTCTTCCACCGCCGTCAGATCCTTCAAAGACCAGCATGAACGATCCATATCTCAATCGCATCGTCGAGATCATCCATTACGAAAATGTCGATCTCTGGGTTTCTGTGTCTGACGTCAATGCCGCCATTGAAGACGCAGCAGTTCGAGAGATTATCGAAGCTCGTACAAACGCCAAGGCTATTCAATTTGGTGTCGAGGATATTCGCAGACTTCACGAAAAAGACGCCTTCATCGAGCATACCAAAGGTCTCGGTCTGACTGTGCCGTTGACGGAGCCTGTTGAAGATAAAGAGGATGTTATCAACTTCCTCCAAAGAAACGGCGGTCTTGAACGGAAGCCTGGCGCGAGACAATATCTTGTCAAGCCCGTTGGTGTAGACGACGTCGCACGCTTTGCAATGCCTTTACTTCCTCTTCCCTCTGAAGACGCTACCCTCGCACGCATTGACTTAATTCCCTTCGATACAGCCAAATGCTCCTTCATCATTCAAGAGTACATCACAGGTCCTGAGTTCTGTACCCATGCTCTTATAATTCGCGGTCGTGTATGTGCTTTTGTTGCATGCCGTTCTGCAGATGTTCTCATGCATTATTCTGCTCTTCCCGCCGATTCTCCTTTGAGTAGAGCGATGCTCGACTTTACGTTGAAGCAGGCAGAGGAAGGTGGCGAGAACTTTACAGGACATATGAGCTTTGACTTCTTGATCAATAAGGAGGATGAAGACGCGGCTGAATCTGGGGCGAAGACGAAGGTTACGATATATCCCATTGAGTGCAATCCCAGAGTCCACACTGCTACCGTTCTCTTCAACAACACCCCCGAAATTGTTGATGAGTATCTCTCTGTTCTATCTCCGTCTGCTTCCCGGCCGTTGACCAAGCCACCGCTGCCACCTACCAATCCCCAACAGTACTACTGGGTAGGTCAAGACGTCGTTGAGCTTGTTCTGTACCCATTCTACCTCACTCTCTTCCGAGGCACCATGAGTTTGTCAGATATCCAAAGGTCCATTCGGGCTTTTGTCCAACATTTGATCTACTGGAAAGACGGAACGTTTGAGTCGTGGGATCCTCTGCCTTGGTTATGGATGATGCATGTCTACTGGCCTGTTCAGTTCGCGTGGTATATGTCTACTGGGTCTGTATGGACAAAAGTTAATGTGAGTACTGGGAAGGCCTTCAAGGGATAGCTATTGCAACTGAGGTGAGTGTTTGCAATGTTGTACCTGGACCTTAGTGCTGATACGTTTATGAGGGATGTATAGTGAGTGACTAGTGATAGCGATTGTAGTTGAATAGAGATGACATTGAGAAAGAAGAGATATAGGAGAAGGTATGCATGGCTAGTTTGTTGCTCGCTGTAGATCCCTGTTCATGTCCATGCTAGTAATCTAGGAACCCTACAGCACCGCAGACACATTTCTTCGTATTACCAATCTCAACACCCGATGCTATTCAGGACCGTGACTCTGTAACGAGTACCATCCCAAACATTCTGGTACAACTAACTAAAGTTAAATAAAATAACACGATGCCATTTTTAAAGTACTAGCCCTGCTTTTCCTTCAATGTGACCCCAAAGCATGGCGGCAGGGATAAACACCCCACCATCTGATCAGCCAGCTGTATATACACGCTGGAGTGGTATCCCTATCGTGAGAGGTGTTCCCAGACCATCGCCCGTGAATTAGGCGGTGTCCCAAAACGCCAACCTTCTGCAACCATCATGTGTTCCCCCGGGTATTAGCCCAGGGGCAATGCAGCCATATCCGCGATCTGCACGGCAGTACACCCTCAAGCCAGCATTTCTGGTACGCAGTGGCTGCATCCCCAGGATCTGGTATCATTTTCGTGGTTGAATCGCGATCTGAGGTAACTGGCACGGCAGTTCTAGTGCTTAGGGGAGGGTCGGTGCGTACACGTGGCAGAGTGAGTGTCGATGCGATGATCGATCTGTCACCTGTAAGGCTTATCGTGACGTTTCTGTGCCGCAGGCGCCAGCACTGTGTGATCAACTGGTGGTCCGGTGTTCCTTTAATGCTTCTAGAATACTCTTTGCATTATCCTTTCTTGGAATATGGAGTTGTCGCTCGTGGGTGACGTAGAACTGCCCTTTTGCTTACCATGCTATCGCTATATTGTAAACCATTAAGTAGTCTGCATGTGAGTTTTAGCTTATATGCTAAAACATTCTATTATCTACATAGAAATTTAATTATGGCCTGACGACTTCTCTTGATGAGTATTGCATCACATCAACACTTCCTGGCCGACGGGCGTCGGGCTGACTGATACCTCCAATACTTGCACTAGATAAGATGTTAGATGCAGTTTATATACCCAAACTGAATAAATGGCCTTTTATATGTTTTGCTCAGAGTATTCAGCCATCTTGAGCAGGAATTGTGGCTCAGACAACTAACATTATGCCAGGCCTCGAGGTCGCCATTTCGCCAAGATTTACTATATGACCGTAATGAAGTGTATGTCGCAACACCCGAGAATGATATATTTTTTATTTATAGCGGTTATTGTACTTACAACTTCACTTAAAGTTGATAGAATTCAATATCACTAGAGTCTATTTCACGCTTTCAATACTTGACACACAGCCAATACTACCCAAGAACGTGAGCTCATCCCCAGAAGTAATGCCAACATGTAACACTTATAATTCAGGTCGAAATTCACCTTTGTCAATTTCAAATTGCTCAAGTACCCCGCCATTATCGTCCGGCCAATTGCTCAGTTCAAGTGCACGCCCCTTCGCAAATGGTGATGTATCCCTATGAATACTTATTCAGCCTCGATCAGATACTTTCGTGAAGGACTTCTCACCAAGTCTTTACCCGGGCGGCCTTTACAGTCATTTGATAGAGGAAAGTACCGCTTGACAGACCATAAGAATGTCAAAGGATTGTAGTTGAATACGAACTTCGCATCGGGCGCCTCTTCGCGGTATATATCCAAAGTTTCTGTGAATTATCAATAACCTCTTTGCGATTAGGGATTGGATGACCCTATCTAACCTTCAAATAGAGTGATGACGACTGAAATCTGAGATCCCCGGACTCCGAAGCCGATCCCAGCAACATGCCAGTGGACATCCTTCATATGTTTACTCATCTCTGTGCCAGGTATCTCGGGACCTCTCCAGACAGCTGTATACTGGTCAGTACTCCTGGCCTCTGAACTTTCTGAATACATTCACCTCGCACGTTGTATCCTGCTTCTCTCAGCTCGCGTGTATGGTTGAAAATTTGCGCTTCGACGAGAGCAGCATCGTAGCCTTGCTGCGTGACATACGAATGGCGACTAGGCAAGCCACTGACCAAACAGTCAACCACCGTCCATAACCATTGCAAAATCATGATCATACGTGTAAAAGACATTGACTTCACCGCATCCTGGCAGAGTCGTCACTGAGCTAAAGATAGACCCAAGTGAGAGAAGCGATTGTGAGACAAGCATTGTGAGAAAGCCGGTTGAATCACCAGCAAGTTCTGTCAGCCAGCATGCGCGCTTTATATGCGGCTGAGAAGCTGGCCTCGGCGCCATGACAACGCTAACTCGGGCTGAAGCCACTGCATATTCTCATTCGCCTCATGTTACAAACTCACCGTCTCGGATTGGCTGTGACTTAGCCGTGGCTTGCTCTCCGCGCTCTTGTGTATCGTGATGATTGGATGGGGAAGTTCTCGTGGAAAAATGGGCTTAGCCGAAAGTTGGCGTTGGCAAACGCACCACCGGCTCAATTAATAAACGCTTCACATGTATTGCAGCGAATAAACATCTATATGAAGCGTTTGCTTCCTCGGACTTATAGTGTGTTTGTAAAATAGTCGACCATCTATGAGATATTGACAAGCAAAGAGTCCGAAAAGAACTGATCCAAAAATGGCTCCCCGTAAACATCCTCTAGATCAAACAAATTATGCGTAACATTTTCCAGCGGCGCACTATCCTCATCACTATTGATAGGATGCACAAACTTTGTCGCAACCTTAATCGTCGCACTCGTCGCAGCATATGTCCCGCCTGCTTTGGCTGAACTGCATAAGCTCGCCCAGTCAACGCCTGACATTGCAGGATCCAGAAGCTCCCACATCATATCAGGTTCGAATTGAATCGTTGCGCTTGAGGATTCATCTGGGGGCGATTGTTGCTTCTTTTTTACTTTGATGTTCAGTGTGCGAAGGATCTCGACCTTAAATCTGTTAGTATTCCTTACTGTGAATAGTACGCTGAACTTACTTTTTCAGCGATATGAGGCCACTTCCGTGATAAATGCCCCAAGAAAGTCTCACAAGTCGCCAAATTCTCCTTCGCCTTCTCCGAAACCTTCCTATCCCTCGCAAACTGGAATATCCACAGTATGGATACGCATCCAGCAACAGCTTGCCCAATCAACGGATCGTTGACTTCAAAGTGTCTATCAGCACACATTCTGACAAGTCTAGAAACCCATTCTGCATGAAATAGAGCTTGATCAACTGTGTTCTGCAGAAATGAGCGGGGCTGGAAGTTCCGTCCTGCTCTTCGAAGAGCGACAAGCTGGACGAAAGGGTTGTTGAGGATGGCTTGGGTTGCGTGCATCATTATCTGGAAAAGGACCCATGGAGCCCAATATTCTCTGTTTTCGCTGAGCTCTGACGGTGGTTGATCTGGAAAAGGTGCATTTCGGATGAGATGTTTATGCGATGTGATATTCTCGAGTTCGTACAACTTGACGGTGAGTTGGTTATGTCTTGACGTTGCTAACCATGGATATTCATTCGCTCCATTTCGGATATCTCGTAGGTACGAAACTATACTGCCCCATACGGAGATATAACCAAGACATGTTGCGACGATTCCCATGTCTTGGACATTTGCTTCGTATGCATCTGTCAAGTCAGCGCAGTAAGTCTTCATCCCATGGAGCGTAGTTGGTCGAGGTACGCTCTTGGGATAATTCGGCGCGTGAGACTTTTCAAAAAGAGTGTTGCAGTGAGGCATAAAGGTGCTTTCAAGAATCGAGATACTCCAGTGACATCGTGAGATAGCATCGTCAGTCTGTCGCGAACCACTCGCCTTTAAGTCAGAAAGACGAAGAGACTCAAGCTTTGCAGCCATTCCTATCATCATCCATGCTCGGCTTGGCTTCCCGGCTATTGACCATCAGCAAAAAAAGCACAATCAATTTCACACCTCACGTACCAATATGATCGCACAAAGCAAGAAGACACAAAGCCTGCATTACCTCAAGCTGTGCAGGCCCTTCTGCCGCCATATCAACGACGATACTCCGTGCAGAGGTAGTATAATACTCAATAGCCTTTGTCTCCAGCCCATAATAGAAACTGTGACTCGTATAGTGAAGACTCAAAGCGAGGAAACTCCATCTTAAATACTGCGGTAGTGTCCCGATCTTTAGCTGAAGACGCTTTGGATCGAAAAGAGGAAGAGGCTGAAAGTATAGTTTCTCGCGATATGCGTTTACAAAGTCTGTTAGAAGGTCTGAGGGGGGTTCTGGGTTTGCAGGAGACCTTGAATTAATTAGTGATTGACTGCCAGACGAGCGCATAAATCGCACCATGAGGATGGCTCGGAGAGCATAGCCGTTATCGGCGGGAGTTGTTGATGTAGTCGCGGTGAGTTTGCATGGCTGTTCCAAGTATTTATGTCTTGGCTTTGAAGCCTATTTCCAAAAGACTGACTATAATAACGGTCAGCCAGCTACTACAATACGCCAACACAAGAACTTACTCCGGCTCCTGGCTGTACGAATGAGTCGATGTCGTCGGCGATATGCTAACCTGCTGAGCTTTAAGAGGTCTACTTTGCAACATCAGCTCTTACTTCATTGCAGTCATTGACCATAAAGACTAACAAGCTCCGTGCAAAAGATCTCCGATTGCTGCTGACGTGATTTCTCGGAAGATAAATGCACGTCTGATTTGCCATCCGACAATGCGAACAACCTGGTTTCTCAGCCGGACATTTTATCTTCTTCTCTCTACGTCAATCCGGTCAGTTTAATTAAGTATATCGTGTAGATAACGTACCGACAGCGCTCGCAAGACCGCCTTACACGCGGTTCGCCATTAGTCCTCGGCATTAGCGACAGCGTCACTCAGCGTGTAATATTATGCGACGCTTAGTGAGAGTTCGGAATTCCGGGCACCTTTTATGTGGGATTATCTGGGAAGTCAAATTCCGGGTCAAGCTAGGTGATAAAGCGAGTGGAGGAGGAGAAAAGCTCGGCCGCCGTCATGAACATCGGATATTGAATACCCACTCTGTCAGTTGGAAAGGATGTGATTCGTCAGTCGGAAAATGTCAGAGAGATAAGATGACCGAAAGAAGAATGTGGAGTAACAGTGCCATGTCACTTGATCGGGATGGATGCCGATGGGGTCCAACACCGGTATGACGAGCCGGGCGGAATTTGGACGATAAGGATATTATTGACGACTACATATCTGCATTAGACAACATGAGAAGAGAAGCCTGTAAGACAGTAATCAAAATTTTTATTGAGCTTGTAACATGCTTTGAACAAGATACTTCTGGTAGTACCAATTTTGACAGCCCATTTAGCGGAAACACCTAACCATTGCCTCTTATTCAACCCTATTCAACCCTTTCCGTCCTTATATCACCACCCTGCTGCTTCTCAAGATGTTCTTGTAATTTTTTATCCCACTCCTTATCATCAGGCCAATCCTCGACGAATTACAAACTCACAATTCGGGCCATCCACCTCAATGGTACGCTGTATCGGTTCTCTCCGCTCAGTGCACATTCTCATGGTTCTCCCAGTGCGCCAATTCGATTGGCCTTCACAAACCCACGTTGTCCATCTGAAGGATCTGGTGACTCTGCGGCCATATTGCATATCCGTGTCTCGGTTGTTTCTGGGCACATTTTGGCTGAAATTGTTTATCTAAATGTCGGATGATGAAGGTGATGGATCGCCGTCTCCGTAACTTGGCAATGTTCTGTGAGAACGCGATCGAAAATTGGAACAAAAGAGAATGGAAAATAGAACGATTTTATCCCTTCCTGTCAAAGTGATTCGTTTGACTTTTGAACAAAGGCATTGTGACTCAACACTGAGTTTAGCAAAGCACGTTACTATTTACCCTCTTTATTCTCTGTCATAAAACTCGCTTGTTCACCATCTTATGATCGTGTTCTTCATCAGTGCTCATCCCAAAGGCAACATGTTCACCTAAAAAACCTTCAACTTTATTAAAGGGTTAATCACCTGAGTCATATTGTGCATCCCATCATCTCATTCATTGTCGGTATCCATGTCCTCCCATATTTGATGCTCAAATGATTCCATGGTACTGTGGCTGCTGGTTTGGTCTGCTTTACAATCTGAGAGGCAAGCCATTCTCGGAACACAATGAGCGATATCTGAGATCCATTCAAGTCGGTTCTGCTTCTTGTTCATCAAAATTTACCAATCGATTATTGTATGAGGTATCTAAAAGCGATAACTTTGCACACGCGACTTGCGTATCTGGAAGAGAGTTTGGTGGTTTCGCAACTTCTCCATGAACGGTAAGAACTCGTACCAAAGGAATTTTCGTGTACGTATTCTCTAGCAATCCATAATAATGAGTACACGCATTGATTGTGACAATTTTCGCTTGTTGATAACTTCGAACATACAAGTCGCTTGCATCAACCCCCAATTACCATCAAGTCTTATCCATCCTTCACTCCTCTCAAGGTGGTGAGGCAGTACACTGATTTAAGAATAATCTGTAAAAGTAACGAGACCCGTAACCAGTAAAAGAAAACCCATGTCGATCCTGCCGTTAAGAGTCTTGGGAAACCGGAGTTACCAACATGAACAGATCCAACGATGCTGTGTCTGCCTACAGACCACCTGTTTCCATATCTTCCTCGTTCTTCTTCTTCACCTCTTATTCAGGCGTGAGGCTTTTCGGGATCTTCGGTCCCCGCCAGAGAACCCAAGACTTTTCCGCAGCCGGGGATTGGACCAAATGGGATCACTAACCCGCAAATCCCCCGTTGTCGTGGTTGCATGAGGCGACTTGTCGTTCAAATCATTCCCGTTTGTCTCTGTATGAGATGAAGAGGGTTGCGAAACCACGGACACAGACTTGTACATACTTGATGAGCTGTTATGTGCATCCGGCGACAGCCTAACGCCTTCAATTGATGGCCCTGTAACATTGCCATGCATCTGGTTCGCGGGTGTGGAGAGTTGCGAGATCGTAGTCGATTCCATGTACGGATCTGAAGGGATATTCGGAGTAAGCCACTGTGGAGGGGAATTGAGTGTTCTCATTTGATTGGGCAAATGGTGATCCTCTTCGATACTTTTCTTGGCCACTTCATCTCTCTTTGCTTGAGGAGAGAATTCATCCAGACCAAGACCCTTCAGTTTTTTCTTAACCTTTTCTTCCAGGTTTTCGGCTAACCACTCATCTACTCGTTTTCGCTTCTTTTCCAACCTGTTCCTGTTCGCACTCTCCCTACGCTTCTTCTCCTGCTCGTCACCTGACCAATCATCTTCGTCTCTTTCCCCATCTCGAATCAGTTCCTGTTTGTACATGTCGACCGCACGCATGTCGAGTTGTGACGTTTCATCGCCCAGTTGGTCCCCATCGTTACTGAGAGCCCGACGGTCGCAGAGATGGAGAAAAGTCGCCGGGGTGAGGTCGTGAATGTTTGGCATCCCATTTATCTTCAGACGACATTTGTTTCCGTTGCTCACAGTTTTGCATTCGCGCTCGAATCGGCAGGTGATACTGTAAGTTTTGCGGCAGTCTTCGCAGCGCCTTTCGAAAATGCGGCTCAGACACATGGTGATGAAGTACCGTTCGAAGATGGTTGTTGTTTCTGACGATGCTGGTGATAAGTGGCGATGGGCGATGGCGGCAATCTATGATGACGAAAATGGAGAGAAAGTTTGATGTTTTGATGAAAGTAATATTTGTAGCGCGTTCTGTTGATGATGTTCCTGTCGTTGGGGAGTAATGATACGAAGCGAAAGCTGCTCAAGAAGATGCAACAAAGACTGCGTGCTGGATGATACTCGCGTTGGTTGGTGTAACGATGGAAATCTCCATCTTGGACAGCTTGTTGACTTCAGTGAGGTAGTTAATGAGTGATGGAAGTCGCGGTGGGTGAGCTCGTCGATTGTTTGGGAGGTGAACCGTAGAAGTGCGACTTCCAAAAACAACTTCACTGCAACATACCAAGCCAACATCACAAGGTCGAAGCTGCTCGAGGCCTGTTTGCCATTTGCAGTGCGGCTCATTAGGGCCTCATATGTGTTAGATTTGGGGGATTGAAGTCTTGTGAGAGGCTGCAAAGTGTCACAATCAGAGACGGCGATGATTTCATATGACAAGCACCATGTTAAAACTCAAGATATGATAAATGGGACTATAAACAAAATGTCGTAGGTATCATGCAATTTCATCTTCCAAACATCATTCATAAACACATCCCCAGATCGTCCCCCTCATCCTTTACTCATGGTGAATAGTTCCAGCATGCTCTTCCTTATGATATCCATTTCCACCATCAGTGACACCGGATGGCCTAGCCAGCGTCTCATCATCACTAGTCGCCGGCAGAGCAGTCTCAAGATCCGTGCCAGCCTGCTTTCTGATCCTGGACATCTCCTCAGGAGGAGGAGGAACCCATTCTGAACTCTTCATAGGGCTGACCTTCTCAAGATACATAGTGTCAATCTCCTCCAAAGTACGTCCTTGTCCTTCAATGACGAAGAAGTAGACAAGCAAGCCGCCGAGGACGTTACAGCCTGCAAAGACATATCCATAACGGAAGTCGATGTCTTTAGTGATGAAGGGTGTGAAGAAGGCGAGGAGGAAGTTCCAGAGCCAGTTGCTTGCAGTTGAAAGAGCCATACCCTTGGCACGATATCGCGATGGGAAGATCTCTGCCATGATGGTCCAGATCATAGGACCCCATGTTGTAGCAAAGCCAAGAATGAAAAGGCAAGCAAACACAATCATAGCAATACCTGCACCCTGGGTGTTCTTCGGGTGATCCCTGTCGAGCGAGAAATGTCCGACAGATGCAAAGATGAGGAAGCAGATGAACATCCAGGTACTTCCTGCAATGAGCGACTTGCGACGACCGTAATGCTCAACAATGTACAGACCGATAAACGTAACCAGGAAGTTGATAGTGTTGAGGATAATCTGCGTCTTGTAGCTGTCAATAGACACAGACTGGAAGATGGTTGTGCCGTAGTAGAAGAAGTAATTGGCACCCGTGAGCTGTTGGAACATCTGGAGCGACATTCCAATAAAGATGCGATAGGCCATGCGAGGCGCCTTGAACATGGTGACAAACTCCTGCACGGCGTTGCCCTTGACCTGGCTTTCAGCACGAAGCTTGGTCTCAATTTCTTCCATTTGAGTGTGAATCGCCCAGTGATTAGGCGTCGCGCCGTAGACTCTGCACAAAGTATCGCGCGCCTTGTCGATCCTACCATGACGGTAATCATAACGGGGCGTATCAGGCAAGAAAAGAATACCAATTCCGAGAACCAGAGTGAAAACCCAGCCGACGCCAATGACGATGCGCCAGGAACCTGAGTTGTGTCTCTGGTGCGTTACAGTACCGTAGTTGAAGCACGCAGCCAAGAAAATGCCCATCGTCTAGAAAATGTTAGTGCTATTCTGCGACATGACCGGGGATCCGTGTGCAACCCCACAGATCATCGGGGCACAAAACTTGGCATGCCAAGATTTTATACTTGTACTTACAATGAAAAGCTGGTAGCAGCAAACCATCGCACCTCGAATCCACGGCGGTGCAGTCTCGCCCTGGAACATGGGCACGAGAAGGGACAGGGCGCCGACTCCAAGACCAGCGACCCAACGACCCATCATGATCTGGACCCAGTCGTGATCCGATGAAATTTGGATGATAAAGCCAATCGCGATCACCCACGTCCAGCCGGAAATACTGTACTTTCGGCCAATGCGGTCTGCGACTGGTGCTGCAATCAGAGCGCCCATGAGCGTACCGATTGAGAGAAGCGCGACGATGAGACCTGAGCGGACGGTACTAAATGCTTTTTCTCCCTTGCTGTTTGTCTGGGCGAAACGGTCGAGAAAATCTGGCATCTCGAGGAAGCCCGAGATTTGACCTGTATCATAGCCGAAGCTGGTCACGTTAGCCAGTATACTTGGTATTTTGGCGAGGTGATGGCTTACAGAAGACCTCCCATAGATACAAACGTAGCTAAGAGAAAAGATCGGGGTGTAACACGCGGCAAAGGCGAGTAGTCAAGTCCAGCAAGGGACCTTCGCGCGCCAGCCTCCTTTCCCTTTTCAGTGTTTGGATTCTGGTCATCGAAATGAACAGTGAGGAACGACGGCGCCATGATGGGCAGTCAACTACTGTACTCCAGCAGTAGTAGCAAAATATTCAGTAGTAGCTTATTAGTAGTGATGGTCAAAAAGTCAATTGGTGATTGAGTTGTTTGCCAGAGGGGGGAAGGGTACTGAGCATTAAATACATGTTGTTGAGCATGACGTTATAAAGCAGAGTGCGATAGCTTCGTGATGTCAGGCCTGACAACAGGCGTCCAATGAGCCGCATTCCCCGAAGCGTGATGGTCTCGAGACCATGAAATCGGTCCGTCCCATTTTTCTGCTTCTACATGTTCTGTGGGGTTGACAGGGGCGATTCCACTGAATGGATTGCAGAATGGGTAATGGGGTACACCTCCACGGGGTTGTAAAGCTGGGGAAAGCCCGAGATGCCTCAATGACATTTCACAGTTGCAGTGACAGACGGTATGACGATATGGCTTTTGGGAATGTAGTGGCTGCTTGAAACGGCCTTTAAAGGGCTGTAATGGATTACATACAGAGTGTCTGATTGGGGGAAATGCCCCCGTGATGCATGGCTTCAGTGACAGTTTTTGGTTTCGTGCTGTAGCAGCGTTAGTGCCTGGGTGCACTAATTGCACTAATCCTTGTTCAGTGCTATTCTGAATCTGGTTGACCATCATGACGACACCCGAGAGATCCGGAGAGAACATGGCATGCTTCAAAGAGAATCAGTTCATGGCCTTCTCTTGACGAAAGTAGCTTGTGAGATACAATGGACCCTTAATGTTTACAGCTCTGAAGTAATGATTCTAATGTAAGTCTTGAGATGTCTTGTCGCCCAGACATCAAAATCTCTTGGGTTACCCGCCAAGCCCCGTTTGCCGATCTCTGTCAAAGTCTCCCATACAAATCTTGGCATGAGAAGCAATGACGCCAATCCCTCCGCAACGACGATCTCATCCTTTTTCTGTATCCAACTCCCAGGTATCACGAGTGTCACCACATTTCCAAGCACTTCTTGCACTTCCCCGAACGGCCCTGCCTCGGCCGAAAACAATTTTATTTTTTTCTTATTTCTCCATACCTTACCCCGTGTTCTCCAATTCTCCAGTGGGTTGGATTGTTAATGTCAAATTTGCTGTCATGGGATGCGGGTTGCATGTAGTCTTGAGCCGCGTCCCGATGTCCGGTATTCCCAGCGCCACGGCGTCATAGCTAACCCTACCAATTTCCAACGCCTTCCCCAGAAAACCAGTTTTTGATGCTTAAATGATACGGCAAGTGCTAGTAATTTACCTAAAGCGTACCTCAAATCCACGTGTTTGTCAACGTCTCACTTTCGTTTAAGACACCGTTTGTATTCTTTTTCTGCGTTGCAACGAGCCAACAGTTGAAGTTTTAAGTAAACATACTGTATCATGTCACGTCGGGGAATTCTGGGGAACTTACTAGCGCGGTGTGTACAGGTTCTTACCCTATGTTCTTCGTGTTCGCGACCTGAATGCCGAGCCATCCGTAGGGCTGTCAGCTTTTTGAAGAATCTCATCAATTAACTCTTTCTACGTGTATCACTTGACGATCTGCGTTTTTCATGGTATGATAAAAGGGCCGACAGCGACGCGTAACATCGAAAGTCGTTTTGGTTGAGGGTTATGTTCTGATGTTCGTTATACTTCACGACGGGAATGTTATTGGAGCGGTTGGCAGCCCATGGGGCCCCATTGTCGGGAATATACGGTTATGGAGAATTGGATTTGGGACAAGCTTATCTTGTGCTGTTTGGCAGTGCCGAGGTTCGTAGCCGGGAGGGTCTCGGAAAAAGTTAATGTGCGATGATGCTAGATAAGTCCTGTCACGATGAATGAGATGGAGTCGTTACTTTTTGGGACTACTCGGATTACATAATGAAGAAGAGATATACACCCACAGATCATAATTCTTTGCATTGCATTATTTTCTCCATCGCTTTCTTGATTTGAACCAAGAATTATCCCGTACAGCGTGTTCCCGGAAACTCTCACCCTGGTAAGCCACCAAGATATCTATCGTATTTCAGCTCTCAGTCTATAATAATGCTATACCATATAACTTTCATATTCAACGTGCCCTCAAAAACGTCTTCGGACATATAAATGCCTCTCGATTATTACTTCTTCTGGTCTTTCAACTCCCCACGCTCCTTAACAATCTTCGCAATCTCATCCCCAACCTCCGTCCCCAATCCTTCAAATCCCTTAACAACACCCTCTCTATCTCCCTGCTCCATTTCCTGACTCATCTTAAATTTACCCTCCAGCTTGGTAATCTCGATCTCAATACCAATAATATTCCTCTTCAACAACTCAACATAATTCTCCGGCGCATCACCAACCTTCCACTGCGTCGGCCTATCACCACCCGTATAACCCATGATATTCTGTTCATTGTGATCCGTAAGATCGCAAAGAGTCTTTTGAAGAAAAGAAGAAGTTTCTTCGTTGTTCTCATAGTATATCCTCGCTTTGCCGTAGACTTGGGCAGCAGCGTAATTCCACGTCGGCACAACCTTTCCAGTCGCTGGTTTTGTCTCGGTGTAGAATTTCGGTGTTACATAGTGATGCGCGGATTTCGTGAAGATAACGAGGACTTCATCTTCGAGATAGTTCTTTAAAGAGGGGTTCGAAGTACAGTGTTCGATCATGGCTTTGCTTTGGGGGTTTTGACGAGCCAAGTGGCCTCGTAGACGGCCGAGTTCTGTTTCGCTGGATTCATCTTTGACGTCGAGAAGGAAAGGAATATGACTGCTTTGGAGGAATGAATGGGAAGACTTGATCCCTGTTGTGAGCATTCCGAGAGGATTTTCGTGGATGAGACGGCGAAGGACGCGGAGGTCTGCCTCGGCATGTGCGGCGCGGATATACATGATTGCTGTTGAACTGAGATTTTGATGACTCTTTTAAGGAGTTCCAAGATTGAGTCTTTGTGGTTTTGAAGTCTTTCACAGATGCTCCCAGACAGGATATCTCGAGTAATAAAGGTTTGGCGGAGAAGGCGGGCCGCTACTAGGAAGGGCGTTGCTCATCTGGACCGGGCCGGTCTGGATCGGCGAATCACAAGTACAGTCATTCTAAGCAGGGTCCAGAACAAATTGGCACCGAGGAGTTAGTCATTGGTCATTCACCGTAGCACCATCGGACCAGCTTCCGACGCTCGAAATGTTTAGACATGGGAGAATCGTCAATCCAGTCTTATTGTTTCGGCGTTGCATGCCGAATACAGTGGAAGGCATGATAGAAAAGCCATAGTACGTGAATAAGTCAACCTGTCTATCGAACTGTCACCCTGTGATACCGCCATCCAACGCCAACTCGACGCAGCATTTTAAATCTACAAATTCTTGACCATAATATGGTCAGTCTGAACAATAGACCCAATAGTAAAATCATGATCCCCAACTCGCTTATACCCCCATTTCTCATACGCCCTTATCGCCCTCGGATTCTCCTCCCAAACACCAAGCCACAAATTCTTAAACCCCTGCTCCCTCGCCATGCTCTCAATAGCCTTCTCCAAAGCCCTTCCAACACCAGCACCATGAGAATTAGGATGCACGTAGATCCTTTGTAGTTCAACTGTCTTGTCCATGTTTTCTACACAAGGCTCGCTGCTGCCTCGAGTGAGATAGGCAAAGCCGAGGAAATCATTGTTGGAGTTTGTGGCGATGATGACGTCTTTGTTTGGGTCGTTCAAGTCGGTGCTTATTGAGGACCCTGTGTAGGATTCTTCAAGAAAGGCGGCTAGTTCGTGGGGTTCGACGGAGTGGCCGAATGTTATTGAGAAGACGTGGGTGCCGAGCTTTGCGATGCGGGCGGCATCAGCAAGCGTTGCAGGCCTGATGATGACGTGTTTGTGAATCTGAGGATCTTTTGCAGTCATGATGCCTTCAATTGATATGGTTTAACCAAGGAATTTGTGAAAACAATCGAGTAATAGTTAAACGACTTTAGTGTAAAGTCGTGTAGCCAGGGTAGATATTGGAGGAGTTAGTGGTGAGTGGACCTGATGCTGTAGTAAGATTTAGTCGGGCGGCTTAAAATACTTAAATCGTCCAACTTGGGCAACTCAGATAAACTCTGCAGATTTTAGATCGCTACCTTATTGCTTAATCCAGTGGCTTCTGGAAAGATCCCGCCACAGATCAAAATCTCTGCAAAGGCCTTGGCCCTACTTCCGATACTCACTAGCGCGCGCCCTTAATGTCAAAAAAGTCAGTGGACGTCGCCTTTGGATTGACCATTTCCGGGACCGGATATGCAAGCACCAATGGGGCAATGTCTTCAATTTGAGTCATCGTGCTATGCTATCATCCCGTATCAATGCATTTCGCTCGGAGGGCGCGCAGAATTACAACCATTTGTTCGATACTGGATCCAGGGAAGGCCCATCTTTCGCAGATCCTTATACCCTTGTCTTGTAATTGGTTCAGATCTGGGACTCGTAGTGCATCGAGTTTCGAGAAGGCCGCGAATGAGAGGAGTAACACCACGGCCATAGTCCTGGAACTGTTAGTTAACGTTGCTGTGGGCTCTGGCATACATACCCATGCAAGAGATTTTCTAAAGACGCTGTCGGTGCATGGACTGCGTGTTCTACCGCATTTAAATACCTGCGGCAGTGGACCAGACATTGTCGAGCATTCTCAAGTGTCGCTGGGTTAGGTTGCGTTCCTGGTGCAAGAGCACAAACTTGATATAGAAAAGGTCGATAGATAATATCGCCTGTTGTGTGGTACCGTATTGTAACCATGGTATCATCAATCCCTATCGGAGGAATCTCGAGATTTGGTCGGATGCTGTGAGGAAGGAGATGATACCAAGCACCTAGCTGTCGGTTCAATTCGTGAGCTAGGTTTGGTAGACTTGATTGGGTCTCTTCAGAGTTATCTGCAGAATTATCGCCTGTTCCTGGCTCGGCTTCTGCGTAGAGAACGTAGTGGATTCGATTAAGTAGACGGCGTGATGATAGATCGGCGAGCCAGCGGTGCATGTATGGCTCTGATGGGCCGTCAGACCATGGGTACGGGAGTTTGTCGACGATCTTTTCTATACCGCTGCGAGGGAGATGATGTTCGGCAAGGATGTCACTAATGACCGTTAGAAGTTGAGTTCGATGACTGCGGTGATCACCCACCATTCGAGGACGAGAATGGCCCAGAAGACTCGCAAGATGGACTGATCCTGAGAGCCGCCTCCATCACGCAACAACTTCTCAGATCTGCGAATATCAGCACAGGATTCAATACCGATGCTGGCTATACATACCTGATCCAATAATGCTGCACATCCGTAGAAGCCATATGAACCAACCTCCACGCCAAGAGTGGCCTCGACAAATAACTATAATACAACGCAGCAAGATACAGCGCTTGCGGTAAGAGCGGATCACCACCAAACGAGCACAACGACTCAGTCAGCAAGAGTCTCACCGCAGGCGTGAAATACCTAATCCCAGGACTCCAATTCGCATCCATCCGATTAGGCGTCTCGGCTGCAACAGCGCCTAATGCAAGAACGACAAGGACCAGCGACGAAGGAAGATCAGGTCGTGCACCGTGTTCAAGAGTTTTGTCGTATAGCTTGTAAAAAGCTCTCTGATCAAGAATCGGGTGGAATCGATGGACGAGTTGAAAGTAATTCCGAATGAGATGGTCTGTTTCATTGGTTGATAGTGTCGGAAGATCAATTTGGCTTGCGGGAACGGCGTTTAATCTCAGTCCCTCAGGAATCGGCCTTCTCAACTCAATGTGCAGAAATAAATCTGAGGGGTAGTGACCAAGTAATGCCTTTGCAGGCGCAGATCTAAGTAAATTCCCTGTCGTTGAGGAATGCGAAAGGGGAATGTCCATTGTTGTGTTGAAGACATTGTTGTTTGCGAATTGAGATAAAGATGTTTGTGTCCCTGGTCCTGTAGAGTGGACTGATGAAGCAGCTACTATTCCATCTTCGGGACTTATAGGCTCGTTATGCCGTGGAACAGGGTATGGTGCATATGGTGTTGATGCAGGGTAGGGAGTCGAGACTGGATAAGGTGTTGAGATAGGACTCCGATCTCGTTGACGGGCGATGGCGGTTTGGAATGTTGATTCAAGGGACTCAAGGCGGTCAAAGATTTCATCAACGCGATCAACCGAAATAGCAGTGCGCCTGTTCCAATCAGCCCTGTATACTTCACCATCGCGGTCAAGCTCACTTTGACTCATTTCCTTCATCGCGATATTCGCACTCCGAGTTATTCGCCTCTTCACAAAGCGTACAAACAGGCTGTCTGCCATCACATTTCCTCTTCCTACCGGCTGTTAGCACTATCTCATCATTAAACGCCAAACATACCTCTTTCTGCAGTAGTTGCAAGCCTTGGCGGCTCGCTTCCGCTTTGCAGACTCCATGCCTGCCTGTTCTGTGTCACACTGAAAATCTTGCGGAGGGGAGCGGATGTCAGGCGGAGTCGGCGGCTGACTCTCCGCCATTTCCTTTTGAGTTTAGTTTGGGCGGAAGAACTTGGGTCCGTGGCGGTCGGGCCCGATGAGTGCTTCGGAGGCGGCTCCGAGAATGAGAGATCGAGGGCCAAGAGTATGGTCAAAAGACACCACGATTATCTCTTTGGTAGATAACTGATAAGCATTTAACTTATTAGTTATGTTGTTAATATCCCTTATCTGTAAGATGGTACCTTTCGCGGAGGAACGGCAAAGCTTTTGTCCGGGCATGAGATTGGCTTACCCTGAGATGGACGCTGACAACAGTAATTTGACAAGAGGGCCTGAAAAGGCTCAGTGAATGCTATCACTGATTCCCATTAGGAATATAACATAATTACTGCAATAGAATAATATCATCTTGTCGTCTTCTTTGATTGCCGCCCTTCTATAATACCTGGAAGACTATGTTTCTCACTCTATGACTGAAACAGCTAACGATCCGACGATTCAAGCAAATGAATCTTGGTTCAAGTTCAGCCATAAAAGTTCCATTTCAGCAAAATATCAACAAATACTAGCAAACCGATATTCGATGCGTTTCTTATCAATCTACTCCCATAGCCGCCCCAGCTGACATTTTTATCCGTGCGTGCTCAATGGCGACCTCCGCATTTCATCATCCAAGGACTTAATGACGAAGTGGATAGCGTGCGATCCTGGGGGGATTGACATGCTAGCACGCCATCCCGGTTATCCAGCGATCTACAAATCCTCAAAGAAATCGGACATAAACATATGGTCGAAAGCTCAAAGGTACAGCTCTTCCGGCTTATCGGTAGTATCAAAAAATTGACGAATTAGGCGATTTTCGACATCTAGATTGATACTGTCGTGATTCCGAGTAGCGAGAACTGGCCGCGTGGAAAAGCAGGTAATCACCGGTCTCCCGGAGCTTAAAATTCCTCCTCATTGTCCGATCATCCAATGAGATCAACAATGGAACGAGAACCGAGACTCCGAGTTCCGTGGCCGATGATGCGGGTGAAACAACGTTATCGCCTCAGCGAGGCCCGAGTCGAACTATCCAATAGTTTCAGAGACTAAAAGTGACACCATCAACCATGATAGAAGCGCAAGACCAACGTGGTGACTCACTAAAGTGCTATTATGCGGGGTTAGCGAAGTCAAGTACGGTAATATGCGATGTCGTAAGAGAATTGGCATATTGTGCGATCTGATAAGCATGCAGCTAAGGTAGTGCTATGATATATAAGAAGCATGGATTCTCAAGTGTAAATTTACTCTGTTCCTTAAGATAACTCCACATTAGCGCTATAAATACAAATACTGGTAACAATGTCGACTACTGCAACCATCACTCAACAGGCTGAGCGCATTGTGCCGCTCACTGTCGAAGCCAACAAGTACCCAGAGCCTCTTGTGCCTTCTGGCGCTCTGGATAAGTTTACATTCGAGGAATCAACTCCTGTCATTGGCCGCGAATATCCCACCGTCAACCTGGTCGACGATGTCATCAACGCCCCGAATGCAGATGAGCTGATCCGTGATCTTGCCATCACCAGTAAGTCATCCACAAAAGCCCTACAACTCACAGCTGACGCTTTCAGTCTCCCAACGAGGCGTTGTCTTCTTCCGCGCCCAAGACAACCTCACAGACGAACAACACAAACAGCTCGTCCACCGTCTTGGCGTACTAACCAACAAACCCAAAGATTCAACCCTTCACATCCATCCTCTTCTCAACAGCACCAATGAATTTGGCGTGGACGACAATGAAATCAGCGTTATCTCCTCCAACGTTGAGTTCTTCCAGGACCGAATCAAGGACCGCGATGATCGAAAGCAAGGTGCTGCAAGCTGGCACAGCGATATCCAGTTTGAGCAATATCCCGCTGATTACACGAGTCTGAGACTCACGAAACTCCCTTCCGGGGGTGGCGATACACTCTGGGCTTCAGGATATGAACTCTATGATCGATTTAGTGATCCCTATAGGAAGTTCTTCGAGGGATTGACTGCTACGTTCTCTGGAGAGGGATTCTTGAGGGCTCGAGATGCGAGACCGGATGTTTACCAGGTTTACGAGGAGCCTCGAGGAAATCCCGCCAACATTGGCGATGAGCTCAAGGCTATTCATCCCGTTGTGCGAACGAACCCTGTTACTGGATGGAAGTCGATCTTTGCGATTGGAAACTTCCCCAAGCGCATCAATGAGTTGAGCGAGCGCGAGAGCCGAGAGCTTTTGGAGTCGCTTTATAAGAGAATTGAGCAGAACCATGATCTTCAGGTCCGGTTCCGGTGGAGAAGCCCCAATGATATTGGTAAGGCCCTGTCACATAAATGCATCCATATTGAGGATATTTGCTAATAGCTAGTAGCATTCTGGGACAATCGTAGCGCATTCCACAGCGCTACTAATGATTATGATGGTCTCGGTGAACGCACTGGTCATCGCGCTGTCGGTATTGGCGAGAAGCCTTACTTTGATCCTAACAGCCTGTCAAGGACCGAGGCCCTGAAGAAGGCTCAGAAATGAGAAGTCATTAGATGATTACTACAGATATTATGGGATATAGCGCGTTTAGTGATAGTTTGGATATAGCAATAAATATTTACAGGTTATTAAATCAGAAAAACGTATCTTGGCACACCGGGAGGATTGTCGGGAAGTTTGTAGTTAAAAGACATGTGCATCTGCACAAAATTCCCGCATTGCCCAACCGCAATAACTTTTCGGTTTTACTGCCTCGAGTCTGGGGATGCCAAGATGCATGGGACCTCCGGTGTTGAGCCCGCCATTGGCCAACATGCTATTGTCGGCCCTTTTCTTCATCAGATCACGTACTGGACACGCAATGAGGCCTCTCTACCAGTGGCTATGTTCTTATGTATGACTTGATGTTCAAAATAATATAAAGACCGTGGAGTATGTATCTTCGTTCTGAGCCAGCTCGAATTAATAGAAGCATTGCGTTGACTTTGAGACTATCTAGGGTCCGACCGCCAGCCACGATATGATGCTGCCATGCTGGAAATTCTTCAGCTTCCTCGCGGCGACTCAAGTCTGCAAGATCAAACTGTCCGAATCCGATATAACGACATCGTGGCATGATAATTCTGTCGTCAACACCCACACGTCCATAGCCGCAGGTCAAGTTCGGCGGTCAAGACGATATAACATCTCAGTCTCCATTGCAGGTGAAGATGACTTTTATCCATCATTTGTCTACGAGTCAATTCCTCGTAATGGAAACGGCAGGATGCTCGACCCGGTGAAGGCTGGGAAAGAATACGACTTCCCGGATGGGGACGGAATTACCATCGAGGCTGATGAGGGCATTAATATGGCCTGGATGCAGTTTATCTACCGGAAAGACGTCGATGTTCGTATTGTCACTACCGATGGGTCTCCACTTGGACCAGCTTCGAACGTAGTAATCCGACCGGTCGATCTTGGCTTCAAGGCCAGTAGTCCAAAAGCCAATACTGTCTTGATCAGAGTCCCTTTTCAGAAATCTGGAGCAAGATTCTCTGTTGAGTTTCAGCATGATCTTTATACATATAGATCTAATGGGACGGAATATGTAAAGGATGGTGGCGTTGTTGTGAGTGAAGAGCCCAAGAACGGTCTCATCATCTTCGCCAGTCCACCTCTGCCAGATGAGCTAGTTCCGTCGAAAACGTCGAGTGATGTCCAAGTCATTCACCCCGGAAAGATGACGGAAGGCTCTTTTGGGTCCAAGCCAACGATTATCTTTGAATCTGGCATTCATTGGATGGTGAAGGATGGCTTGCTTGGCAAGAGTCATATCACGCTACATCCAAACACACACTATGTATACTTTGAGCCTGGTGCCTATATAAAAGCAGCGCTCGAATATACAACTAGACGCCCCACCTTCCATACAATCGGGTACGGCGTTGTCTCTGGCGAGAACTATGCCTACATGGCCAACACAGTCAAGAATTACACTGCAGTGAAAGACGATCGGTACAGTCTTCGCATGTTCTGGCATCAATCTGTCACGGATAATCAGACGTGGCACTGCATTGGCCCAACGCTCAATTCCCCACCCTTCAACACTATGGATCTTCTTCCCGTGAAGAGCACTCCTCACGAGGAAGACAATAAAGTCAGCGTGTATATACGCGACTACAAACAAGTAGGCGCATATTACTTCCAGACCGATGGAACGCAGATGTACAAGGGTTCAGTTCGCGATGTCTTCTGGCATGTCAACGACGACGCTATCAAGCTTTATCACTCAGGGGCCCATCTTCACGGCCTGACGATCTGGAAAGCTCGAAACAACGCGATCGTCCAGATGGGTTGGAAGCCTCGTAACGTGGCCAATGTTTCTCTGAGTAATCTCCGCATCATTCATAATCGTTGGCTCAGACCGGATGCGTATGTTCCGTCAGCTATCCTGGGAGCATCGCCGTTCTATGGTGACCCTCAAGAGATAGATACTAAGCGGACTATGCAAGTAAAGATAGATGATGTTGTATGTGAGGGGATTTGCGCTGCTCTTATGACGCTTGCTCCGATGCAGAATTTTGACTTGCGGATATCTAACGTGCACTTTAAGAAGTTGCATGAAGATACGGAACTGAGGCTTGGAAGAAGCGTGGTGGGGATGGATGAGGGGGAAGATATGGATAATTTTATTCCTGGACAGGGAAATCTCACGCTGGGTATCCATATTAAGAATTGGACTATTGGTAACACGAGAGTTGATAAGAAGAATGGGAGCGAGGATGGGATGGGCCAATTCAAGATTAACCCCATGCTTGATGGGCAGTGGAGTATCGAATGAGAAAGTCAAGGGGATAGATTACACGTAAAGAAGTATTATATAAGCTTGATATAGTTACGATGAAATGAACATACCGGTTAACTATTTTTCTCTAACTCTCTGGTCACAGTCCTTTATGCAGGTGAGTATGTTCTCATATCTGGCTTTGATAAGAAGAAACAGTTAGAGCAATATAGGAAACAGATTAGTAAGTAGGTTATTCGTGATATTTACTAATGGTTTTTCCTTGAAACTCTTTGCTCTATTTCCCTAGACACTAATGGTTAATCTCTTCCCCACTTCCTTTCCCCCTCTTTAACTCTCCTAATTCCCTTAATAGTTTCTCTCTGTCAATCACCGACTCATTTATTCGTTTACGATCCTGTGTACCTTTCCTCTTCTGGCAACATCTCGGCACCGCCAGTACCTTCTTCCCTCGATAATCTGCAGGGTCTACAGTAAACGGCAAATATTTGTTTGCATATGCTCCCTCATCTTCCTCCATCTCAATAATATTGATCTGTAGAACCTCGGGATCAGTATCTCCAGGAAGGACAAGGTGGTCAAACGTAACACCGTAGTAGTCAATCCTACTGCCAATCAGGGGTACCAGTTAGCCACCGCAAGTAAAATTGAGAGATGCTATCTGATAGCTCACTCACGTCCACGGGTTTGGATCCTCCTGTACCCAGCCCAGGTACTCATCTCGCACAACCATATCGCCATCGATTTCAGGACGAATGTCGTGTCCGTATATTGTCCGGAACGTCACTCTGGCAAGTTCAGGGCCAGCTGGCTGCAGAGTCGGCCGGAACACGCCCTCAAGCTGCCATTCTACCCCAGGTAGTAGTTTCTTAATAGAGCTGAGCGGACCCTCAATCTGAATCCGTAGCGGCTGATCTATCGGCGGGGGATGTCGAGGCTCAGTAGGGGAGCGCATACAAGGCGGAATATGAAGATTCAGTGCCATTGAGTCTCTAAGGTTGTAGCGTAGTGCTCTTAATGGCTATGATCATATATGGTCTGAGGCATAAAGGATGGAGTGAAGCGCTAGTATGGTAAAGATGCTCCATCAACATACATAAAAATCTTATCCTCAGAGAGAGAGAGAAGGAGAGAGAGAGGTACGGGGGGCTGGGTGTGGCGGGGGAAGGCGGTTTTGTTATTCCGTAAGGCGTCCTAGGTTAATATTTCCAAATTTTCGCCAAGGTTAGGCAACAAAGATGCTCCCTATCCACCACACATCTGGACCAACAACCTTTGGTAACCGCCTAGACACAGTTATTAGCCTAGCCTGGATATAAACGTCAAGGTTAAAGAAAGTATAGGACTAACAACCAAAATCGGAGGTTACTTATTTCGGCAATAAATAGCAATAAAGTAGCAAAAGGCCCGACGGCATTATTTCAAGTCAGTTACTTAGGGCCAACAGGGGGCTAATACCCAATGAATGCCACAATTTAAGGGTAGGATTTTCCATACTCCCACTTCTGACGCTTGTAAGGCATATCTAGCAGCTCACTAACACAGCCTGTTCGTTTCTTTTTTTCTATTAACCTTGGCCGCATTACTGCACAATCAGGTGGATGGCATTATGTTAGATTGTTCTTCTAGATCCTGGCCTAAGGATTGAACAGGCCCACATTGTCACGTAACCGCCCATCTGACGTATGGAAAACGACCTAGATCGTGGTGCTAGGCTTAACACGCATTCGGAGTTACTAAACGCGGACGAGGTAAAAGGTGTGATCCAAAAGGTACCTTCTCTTGCATATAATCTCATGTGTTAGCATCAAAACCAAGCAACATCAAAGAAATCAGCGCTATTTGGTCTATTCCAGAAGCACTTTGCGGCGCGGTATGTAAATTCATCTCTGTAGTAATTACTGTTATAATTATCATCCAAAGAAAATCTATTCTCCTCTATACTAACCCATCTTTCTGACTGGTTCACTCTTTGCGTTCTGATCACAGTTGTTTCTGGAAATAAGCATGTCCTCATATTTGGTTTTTCTAGAGAATATTCTTCATTGCTGGCAAATCGTCAATCGTTTGACCTCGCGACCACCGAGTTTCCTACCTCATTCTATCTTAACGCGACTATCAGTTGCAAAAATTGTACCACTCTTGAACCATGATAGGTTCCTTTCCCAAAGAAGAGAAGACGCGATCTCTCTTTTTGTTATTGTCTCTTCTTCAATTGGCTCCCAACAAGCGCTCGCTCATGCAGGGGAATCCCCGAGTTGCAGCAGAGACGCGGGGTAGAGTAGTAAAATCGGAAATATTAGTAACAGAAGTGGGCTCAATCCTCCCACTTTTGAATTCGATAGATAATTCGGTTATCTCGGCCACTTGGACCCCTCATCTGCAATACCGTGTCTCGGAAACACAACGGGAGATAACGTTAGGGATTAAAGTCTCGGGAATAGACCAATCAGCAAGAATGGGGCCGTTGTTATCTTGGCCAGACAACACCGGTCAGAGAAAGGCGGGGAGGACGCTGAGTGGCGTATCATTCAAGGATGGGGAAAGGTGGGATGACGGTTCGTGATAACAGTGGCTGACTTGAGAGGGGAGGACTAGTTGTGCTTACCTTTTTGTTTCTCCCATTTGCCGTTTTGACAATTCTCAATTGTAGCTCTCTATTCACTGTACCAATTGACACCTAATTCATTCTCACCAATTGACAAGCGGCTACAATGAAGGCTTCACAAGACGCTCTCCCTTCGCCGCCCCTATCTGACACCGACGATGCTTCACCCAAATCAGCCGTAGAATCCCTCGCATCTCAAATCAAAACAACATACAAAACCTCCGACATCAAATTCTACGTCAATGGCAGGCCAGTCACAGTCAAGAACCCCAATCCAGACTGGGTTCTCCTCGATTGGATTCGAGCTCAAGATTCCTTGAAAGGAACAAAGCTGGGATGTGGAGAAGGAGGCTGCGGCGCCTGCACTGTTGTGCTACAGACGCTTGAGGCTGGACGTGTGAAACACCTTGCTGTGAATGCTTGTTTGTATCCGCTTGTTGGTGTTGATGGCAAGAGTCTTATCACTGTTGAGGGGCTGGGAACTGTGAAGAAGCCGCACCCGCTTCAGGAGAGGATCGCAAAGATGCAGTGAGTGCGATCGATGTGAGGCTTAGTTTGAAGCTAATTGGGACAGTGGTACACAATGTGGGTTTTGTACCCCAGGAATTGTGATGAGTTTGTATGCGCTCATCCGGAACTCTTACCGAGATGGGAAATTCCACCTTACAAACTCAGAAGTTGAGCTTCAAGGACATCTAGATGGCAATCTCTGTCGCTGTGTAAGTCGTCTATTCTAAACCCTGTTGTATCTTACTGACAGCGATCAGACTGGCTACAAGCCCATCTTCGAAGCCGCAAGAACATTCATCACAGAAGACCTCAACGGAACCATCGCCGAGATCAACGGCAAGGAGATAACACCAGAGAAACACACAGACGACGAATATGCTAAAGTTGCCCGTGAAGCTAACAAAACAGGCTCATGCGGGCGACCCGGAGGATGCTGTAGAGATGACCCCAGCTCAAAAGGCTGTGGCTCGTCCGGAGTAGACGAATCAAACCCGAAAGAGATGGAGACACCGATTACAGCACCAAGACCACAGGAAACTCCAAGTACACCACCAAGGTCTCCAGACAAGCCAGCATTTGGAGAGACATTTGTGCCGTACGACCCTTCAACAGAACCAATCTTCCCACCAGCGCTGCGAAAGTACGAACCGCGACCGATCTGCTATGGCGATGATCGACGACTTTGGTTCCGGCCAACAAATCTCCAGCAGCTCATTGATCTCAAGGGAGTGTACCCTGAGGCGAAAGTCGTTGGTGGTGCGAGCGAGACTCAGATTGAGGTCCGCTTCAAGAAGAGAGCTTACCGCGTCTCCGTGTTCGCAGCTGATGTCGCAGAGCTGAACAGTTTGACTGTCGATCCTTCACAGATGAAACAAGCTGAACTGGACTCGCTGAAGGAGATTAGAATACCCGGAAACCTTTCCTTGACAAAGGTTGAAGAGATGTGCACTGTCTTGTATGCCAAGCTCGGACGCCGCGCTTCAGCTCTCGAAGCTCTCCGCAAACAACTCCGCTACTTCGCAGGTCGACAAATTCGCAACGTAGCGAGTTTAGCGGGAAGTCTCGCCACAGCAAGTCCCATTTCCGACTCTGCGCCAGTCCTCCTAGCAGCAGGTGCAAAAGTCAAGATCCAGTCATTAAAAGATGGGACTTCCGAGATTCCCTTGGCCTCGTGGTTTCTAGCATACAGAACAACGGCACTTCCAGGGGACGGAATCATAACAGAGATTGTGGTTCCACTACCAAGTGAAGAGAAGACCGAGATTACGAAAGCTTATAAGCAGGCTAAGAGAAAAGACGATGATATCGCTATTGTTACATCAGGGTTCAGGGTTAGATTGAATGGGGATGGTGTTGTTGAGGATGCTGCTTTTGCTGTCGGTGGTATGGCTCCGACGACGGTCATGGCTGAAAAAGCCCAACAAGCTGTGATGGGGAAGAAATGGACTGATATGTCGACGTTGGATGCTGCGATCGATGCACTCCTGGATCAGTTTAAGCTTCCGTTTGGTGTGCCTGGCGGCATGGCCCATTATCGCAAAGGTAAATTCATCGGTCGTAATATCTTATACGCAAGCTTCTAACCACGTACAGTCCTCACTGCCTCCATGTTCTTCCGCTTCTGGCACGAAGTGGTCCACGACCTAGGTCTCGGTGAAGTCGACGCTGGACTCATTGAAGAGATCCACCGTGGCATCTCTTCCGGCAACCGCGACAACTTCACCGCTTCAATGCTGAACCGAGGGACGAAGGAAGTTGGCCGACCTATTCCTCATCTTTCAGCGGTGAAGCACTGTACTGGAGAAGCAGAATACGTCGATGACATGCCGCGTCAACACAACGAGCTCTTTGGAGCCCTAGTGATGTCCAAAGCAGCTCATGCTGAGATTCTCAGCGTTGATTACTCAGCGGCCCTGGAGATGCCGGGTGTAGTAGGGTATATCGACAAGGATAGCATCACCAAGGAGCAGAATACTTGGGGACCTGTTGTTCTTGATGAGCTCATCTTTGCGGATGGAAAGTCGAACTACTACGGTCAAGTCATTGGTATGATCTATGCCGAGACGGCACTTCAAGCTCGCGCGGCCGCGGATGTAGTCAATGTGACCTACAAACGCCTCCCGGCCATCTTCACAATAGACGAAGCTATCAAGGCAAAGAGCTTCTTCAAGCATGGCAAAGAACTTCGAAAGGGCGATGCTCTCAGCGGTTCGCTGGAGGAAGCATTCAGTAAATGCGATCACGTCATCTCAGGCGTGACGCGGATGGGCGGCCAAGAACACTTCTATCTCGAGACTAACGCGGCGCTCGCTATTCCTCATGTTGAAGATGGCTCGATGGAAGTCTACATCTCTACCCAGAACCTCATGGAGAACCAAGTCTTTACCGCTCAGGTACTTGGCGTGCCCATGAACAGAGTCAACATGCGCGTTCGAAGAATGGGCGGTGCGTATGGTGGAAAGGAATCCCGAACGACGGCTCTTTCAATGTATCTTGCCCTCGCTGCGCAAAAGACTTCGAGGCCTGTTAGGATGATGCTCAACCGTGATGAGGATATTGCGTTTAGTGGACAACGACATCCTTTCCAGTCGCATTGGAAGGTTGGTTATGATAAGAGTGGTAAGATTCAGGTTTTGGATATCGATATCTATAATAACGCAGGTGCATCGCTGGATATGAGCGGAGCAGTTATGTAAGTCAACCCCCCGTAACAGGTCTACACCTACTGATGTGCTCTAGGGACCGAGCTTGTACTCACGTCGACAACTGCTATAACATCCCGCACGCTTGGATCCGCGGGCACGTTTGCAAGACCAACACCGTGAGCAACACCGCGTTCCGAGGTTTTGGTGGTCCGCAGGGAATGTACATCACCGAGACCATCATGTTCAAGATGGCAGAGTCGCTCGGTATGGACGTCGATGATCTTCGCATGCGGAACTTGTACGAGGTCGGTCAGCGAACGCCGTTCCTACAGGAGATCACAGACGACTTCCATATTCCGACAATGATGGACCAGCTCAGTGCTTCATCGGACTTTGAGAAGCGAAAGGCTGCTATCAAGGAGTTCAATTCGAAGAACAAGTACAAGAAACGAGGCATCTCCAGGATCCCTACAAAGTTCGGTCTGAGGTTAGTTTAATTTTCTGTCTGTCAACCTATAGCTGACGATAACAGCTTTGCAACTGCCCTTCATCTCAACCAAGCAGGAGCCTATGTCAAAATCTACGAAGACGGCTCCGTCCTCCTCCATCACGGCGGCACAGAAATGGGTCAAGGCCTGTACACGAAAATGACTCAAGTCGCCGCCGAAGAGCTCAACGTACCCGTTGATTCAATCTACAACAAAGAATCCCAATCCGACCAGGTCGCTAATGCTTCACCGACCGCTGCGTCTTCTGGTAGTGACATCAACGGCCAGGCTGTGAAGAATGCTTGTGATCAGATCAATGAGCGGTTGAAGCCGTATAGGGAGAAGTTCGGAAAGGATGCTAGTATGGCGGTCATAGCCCATGCTGCATATAGAGATAGAGTTAATTTGGCGGCGAATGGGTTTTGGAAGATGCCAAGGATTGGGTATGAGTGGGGAAACTGGAAGGATCCTTTGCCTATGTGAGTATACTGGTCTTGGCTGTGGAAAATCTACTGACTTGGATGCTTTAGGTACTACTACTTTACGCAAGGAGTGTAAGTTTGACCTTGCCATCCTCATGAGGACTTGTACTGACGATAACTTCAGGGCCATATCCGAAGTTGAGCTGGATACTCTCATCGGTGATTCCACAGTGTTGAGAACTGATCTTATGATGGTACGTGACGAGTCAAGAAGTCCACTGTTCATTTCATTGACTCCCCTAGGATATTGGACGCTCTATCAACCCAGCGATGGACTACGGCCAGATCGAGGGTGCATTCGTCCAAGGCCAAGGACTCTTCACAATGGAAGAATCCCTCTGGATGAAGTCAGGCGAAATATTCACCAAAGGCCCCGGAACATACAAAATCCCCGGTAAGTCCCTCTCATCAACCCTCTTCTACCAACCACTAACCCCATCGCAGGCTTCTCCGACATCCCCCAAGTCTTCAACGTATCAACCCTCCAACACGACGCCCACGGCAATCCCATCAATTGGTCCAAGCTAGGCTCCATCCAAAGCAGCAAGGGTGTTGGCGAACCTCCCCTGTTCCTGGGCTGTGCTGTCTTTTTTGCATTGAGAGAAGCAGTCAAGTCTGCTAGGGAGATGAATGGTGTTTCTGAGCCCTTGGTGCTGGATGCGCCTTGTACGGCGGAGAAGCTGAGGTTAGCTGTTGCGGATGACCTTGTGAGAAGGGCGATTGTTGAGAAGAAAGATGATGAGCAGGAATTCTTTATCAGGATTGAGTCTTGAGGATTTTAGTTAGATACATGCTAGAACTAGATAATGTACAGCGATTGAGGCTGAGTCTCAGTATTGGCCATTGCATACCATGCTCCAACTTGAACATAGGACTCCCCAACAAAGTGAAACTCATCCTCTCTATCCATTTGAGCTTCTCGCAACACGAATGGAACAGCAGCACCGACACATATAAATACTTCATCACCAATCTCTGCTTCTGCAGGCGCAATTCCGAAATATCCTGTATCCGTGACAAATAGTCTCCGCAAATGACTGGCTTGCAAGTTCTCCCTTATAATATTGGCGTAGCTCGGTGGCAAACTTGCTAGTGCGTGATAAAACGGTATATCCCTAAATGGCAGTATACCATCTTTCCTCTCGAGAGCCAGTTTCCGTACTGTCTGTTCCCACTTGTCGCCAAATGTATAATCCTGGTAGGAAGTGTGTGAGCCCCCGACGATAAAGTCCGGTCTCGTCCAGTCATCCCCGAGATCCTCTTGGGTGGCATTGGAAGAATACAGGGAGACGGTCATTCGCAGGAACCGAGGGAAGGGGTCCATCCGAAATTTTCTGTCAGATCCGAGCTG
Source organism: Fusarium beomiforme (assembly GCA_002980475.2). NCBI lineage: Eukaryota > Fungi > Ascomycota > Sordariomycetes > Hypocreales > Nectriaceae > Fusarium > Fusarium beomiforme. The sequence continues at coordinate 54,444 of PVQB02000222.1, forward strand.
CTTGGCTGGAAGTGATGTATCGATACTTTTGATGAGGTTGAGCCATTCTTTAGCGGGAAATCGCATTTGGCCAGCAATGTACGTTTTTCCCATCCTCGCAATCTTTCCGCAGGAATATCCGTGCCCTTGCAATATCGGTATCTGTCCCGCATCCGTACAGCGCGTCATGATTTGGGGCTTTTCTGGAATCGCTGGGAGCTTCGTGTGTATCCAAAAAGAACTATTATCTGTCATGAAAGCAGTACCGAGGATATGTCGCTGAGGGGCGACGTTCCAATCAGGGACCCAGGATGGCAGACCTTCTATACCCGACTGGCTTTGCACAGCGTAGAGAAGGCTCCAGCCTCTATCCTGCAACAAAGCCATTGCACAATCTGTGTAGACTTTGGCCAAGGTATCTTGGTATCTAGGCCTGATGCTGAGTGGTTTGTTGTACGAGTTCAGTATTGGTAACAGGCTGTAGACTTTATCGCGAGGATCGGTGGCCTCGCAGTGCCTCGAATCGAGGAGGCTCTTCAACATTATTTCTTCCCTGGTTTTTTCTTCAAAATGCTTCCCTGGCGTCGAAAGCACGTATGGCAGTCGAAACTGTAGTCTCGTATTCACGAGGTAATGCTTGAAGTTTTCCATCACAGACCACGAAAATTCTTTCTCTCCACAGTAAACAGTCTTCTCTGTTGATAGGAAGACTTCTTGAATAACCCATACCCTGGTAAACCAAGGCCGAAGGAAGAAATTCCGGAGTGCTTGCATCAGGGTATCCGATCTTGGGAAGCTCAGAGATGAAGTATCGAGAGATGGATCATCACAATCCATGATGAACTCGATGGCCAAATCGCTGTTCTCTGCGGACTCACCAAGGTAGATTATCACACCAGCAGCTTGGGAGTATATCCTCGACATGAGGCTGACTTGATGGTTCCTCTCGTCAATATTCGATTGATCAATAGCCAGCGCGTCAATCCAAAGAACCCTTGGCTTGTCTTTGCGACGGAGACGCTTCAGGGCCGCGAAGCAATTAGACGTGACCGAAAACTTCTGCGCGCCTTCAGAGCTTTGGTATGTCATTTTTATTGTTTCGTGGCTGCAAGGATCGCCCCATGTGTATGAAAGGGCTTCGTATTGTGGCGCTGAGTCAATACTTGTTGTTGTAAGGTCACAATGTATATCGTCATCTATCCCAGGCTGTAGAAGAACAAGGCGAATATGAGCTGGGCTGGGAAGTGATGGTCCAGGATATCGCAAATTAGTCGGTGCGCTCGACATTTCGTGAGATGAAGTAGGTATTCGAAGATTGAAGAAAGATTTCAGATGTTTGGGAGGAATTGCCGGGACGTTAAAGCGATTTCCGCCACGAACAGTGAGTTTAGTAGAATGAAGAGTGAGAATAAATTCGTTCAATCGGAGTTCATCGGGAACTTCTAGTGCTGATGCCGAGCGGCTTTCGTCCAATAATTTGGCTCAAGAAATCCTTGTAAGAGCTGTGGCTGTACATGCAAGGCGTTTTTTTTTTTTTTTTGGATAATTACAATGTGGACCTGGTCCGATCCTATACTATCTTATAGTACAAAAGGTATTATTCAGGAGTCCTCCTAGAGTTATCTCTAAGGTCTAAGTCTATATGATAACACTTTCGATCTCTTTAAAAGATTATGATAGTATTTTCAGATTATCTTGGATCCAATTAAGGGTGAAAGCTCCAATCCAGAGGTTCCTAGGCCTTTGTTGCAAAGTTTGTTCGTTAGTGCCATAACTCAAAAGATCTGGCCCCCAGAGTCGACTGACTAGGTGCTATGTACTTGTTCGCTTTATAAGAATTCTTTAAAATTTCATTATCTTTAGTTTTATTCCTACTATCAGCTTGCTCTAAATGATTCCAATACCCTAAGGTTTTCCATAAGCATTCTCGTCCCTTAAAGCAAGCTGAGACCGTCCCCCCTTTCCTGTCGCAATTACAGCAGACTCAGTCCAGATATCTGAGCTTTCCGCCTTTTCACCAGTTCTGCCATTCTCAGACGGCGCCTTCGAGTAAAGAGCCAGGATCAGCATATCCCCAAAATTATCACAACCCACACCCTGCCAAGGATGTTTCGATAAAAGAACCATAGTCAAGTGCACAAAAACAATGACAACATGAAGAAGCATAACCGAAAATGCTAGCGGAATACCTCGACTTCCGTAAAAGTCATATCCGTAGGTATATATATATGTCCCCAGCCGAATAACATCTTTACGTGGATCGAGCTGCTCCGCATAGTTGTAATTACTCTTTAGGTATCGGCCAATTTGAGATATTGCATCTGTGATATGCAAAGATAGCGTAAGCTGGAGACATATATCATAGTACGCTTCCCTGCCAATACAGTGGCGAGCTATTTCTTCGTACGATGTTCTGTTTGATAACCTGTTTGGGAGAGTAGAAATTGACCTCATCCAGTCAGTTTCTATGGAGATGAAGTTGTCGGTACCATAAGATTTCTGGATAGCTGGCAGCACTTCGTCATTTGGAAATACTAAGTGGGTTCTTACGTCGTTCGACTTGGAGAACTCGATCCAGTTGTCGGCTTCGGTCCATGTTGCTGAAATCAGGCAAAGATTCAGTGATGCCACAGGCGGCTTCTTGCCGTAGTCGTTGAGCTGAGTTTCGTTGAAAGACGAGACGAAAAGTATATCGCTGCTGATGGGGAGATTTATGGAGTCCCGAAGGTTGAGGAAGTAATTCTTGATAGGGCCTGGTGAACTGTTTACTTTTTTGAGTGCGTCGTTTAAAACAGGGTATTCGCTGGTGTTCAGAGAAATGGTTTTCTTCTTTTCCAACGTGCCGAATTCAAATGTTGCGATGCCTTCCTTCAAATAGCTGTCCGAGCATTCGACAGATACGAGCGGCTGTTTGCCTTTCTTCCGGTTGGAGTCGACTGGTTCGTGTTCGGCGCTGACAAGCCACTCCTCTGAAGGATCGTTCCAAGCTTTCCAGACGGTGCCCAGGAACTCAGTAATGTCTTTCATAGCGCATGTTGTAATAACCGCATTCCCCCAAGAACGAAGTGAAATCGGCCGATATTGATACTCAGTCGGATAATTATTGTACGTCAGATTCGTCCAAGGGAAATTTGCATTTGCGTCCAGATCATACACAGTGACAGCGCCAAGGCTTTGAAGAATTGCCTCTTGGCTTGGCTGCGACCAAAACATGGGCCTCCACTCTTCTTCAGGTGTCATGAAATATTGAGCTGTTAGGTTCGTAGTGTATAAGCTACTATTAAGCTGCATTACGCGAACACCGCGTTCTAGATAGACATCTGGGTTGTTCCACCATCTTTGCCGAGGAATCATGGCGACGGCTGACAGTGGACTAGCGCTGATGCTGAGAAGAACTACGAATGTTATTATGGCTCCCGTAATTCTGTGATATCTGACATTGTGACTTGGCTGCATGATTGGAGTCCATAGTTGGGGGCTGACGAGGTATTGAAAAGGCGAGCCGAGATAAAACGCAGACGAGAGGAAGCCGATAGGTGTGCCACGGTTTTGGTGCAGAAGGCCATGAGCAATCCGGTGAAGTAGTATATCTCCGAGAGAAATGAGAAGTAAAGCTTCGTGTGCTTTTGCAGTGAATTGAAGAGCATTTAGTGCGTCAATAGGAGGATTATGCCACCGGATTTTGGCGATGTATAGGGACAATAGCGTCAAGGTACCGGTGAGAGCTGGTAAATGAAAGAGAGCGAAGTGCCCAAGAGCCGAGAGTTTACTGCTGAGGGCCTTTTCCGTCTTCCGCTCTTCTGATGTTGCCGGGAGTAGGTGATGACTGTCGGATTCCGGCCGCACATGGTTATCGGTGTCTGTCAACTCAACCCTTACGCCCTGTGCTGCGGAGGAAGAAGAAGGCTAAAATGTATCAGAATAAACAGACCAACATATCAAGGATAATTCGTACCAAGCCCGACCATGGTTCAACCTCTTTGCCCAGATTCTCAAAGCTGTCGAGTTCGACGTATTCACTACGCGACATTGCACAAATGTATCATGAAAGCACAGGGGAGAAGAAAGTCTTGACGGGAATAACGAAATGAAGCCTCAGGGAAAAGGAAAGGGGTAGTGGAGTAAACTGAGCTTTCTTGGCCACTTAAAATTTTCGAAATAATGCAAGGCGTGGCTATCTATAGAAAGAGAACACCGTCTTTCCGTAGTAGTGACATGACCCCTGTCTCGTCTTAGTGGCGACTCCATCAGACTGGGGTTTGTGGAGTTTCATTGGGCGATACCCTGTCAATATTGAAGAGATCAGCGATTTTGGGGGGGTAAAGACGGGCGTCATATTCTTTATAATATGACCTGAGGTAATGTACTGACTATCGGATTTCTACCAGAAAAAGACCATGGCTGATTTGCTTCTTGAGCTGAATTCTTCATCATCTGGTCCAAAGGCCCTCAATTTATTGCTGACCCTCCTCAGTTCGTCCTGTAATCCCTCTTCTGACGGTTAATCCAACCGCAACTCCGTCTCCCCTTTGCATCTGTTCCTCCTGCTCTTGTAATATAACACTCTCATAAGCGGTCATGCGTCTTAGGCTATACAGTTGAACCAGAACAAACGATATCTTAGCTGTTATCAATGCAGCAAACACAGCCCCAACGGCAGAGAATACGGAATTGTTAGGTATAGGAATATTCAGGACAACACCAAGAGCTATCCAGAATACAAGACTAAAGGTAAAGTAAACTGTAGCAGAGGCTGTTGTGAATTCTCCCTCACAAGCTTTGAACTTCTTATATTACAAGAGTATAGCTTTCTTCGCTATATCTAACCTTTTCTTTTAGGATTCATCGAGATCAGCATACCGTACTCCGAGTCGTTGTATGAAGAAAACGTCACGTGCTAGGTAATTCATGATGTCGTCGAGGAACAGAGTGAATGCCGCTCTGACCATTTCCGCATCCGAATCAATATTTACATTCAGCACAGCATGTCGTCTTCCTGGATTGTTGTATGCCCGGGTCCCATTCGAGTTTATGCCAGTATTTGGCCTCCTTTCGGAATTTGATGTCTGTAAAAGCTTTTCTTTGTAGTCTACTGATCATTAGCACTAGTGCCCTGTATTAATGTGATGTATGGAGAAATACCATAGTAGCATTCTAAAGCAACTAAAAAGGGCAGAGCCAGTAGGGAGATGGCCATTATTTGCCCAAAGCCCATATAGTTGATATCTCCGTCCAGTGGTGGTGCCATGAGCCACCGGTAGTAGATAACCTGTGTGACTTCGTAGGAGGTACTGAAGGCGATGCCAACCATTGATGAGAGATATGATTGTTGAACCAAGTAACTTCCCTTGAAAGCTTGAGTTGTCCATGATGGATAATGGAGCAAGGTCTGCAGAGTGGCGGCTAGGAATGCTGCATACCACACTTTATCTAATTCTTCAGGTGACAGTTCTAACATTGTAAACTGAGGTGATCCCTCTATCTCCTATCGGAAATCACTTTGAAACCCGGGCGCAAATGCGAGGAATTGTTCCATGATCATAATAGAGGTTCCAGATTCGGGCGCAGTATCCAGATATTAATAGTACCAGAGTCAATGACGTTATCAGATAAGTTGAAGGTATATAGCTCGCTGTAAGGTCTTGACCTTTGTGGGAGACACACTGAACAGGGTTGGTTCCGTCTAATGATAAAGAAAGATTGGTATGGATAGCTGTTTCTGGTTCCAGGTCCCAGAGATCAATATAGCCAGGCCAGTGACAAGTTGCTGATCGCTAAGGGCGAGGATGAACTTTGCAAAGGCTTGTTTCCTTGCTTCGTGGGCCTCTTTTGTGGTATTTGTTGTATTCACCCCGGATGGGCCGCCAAATACTCTCCCGAGCCTAGCTCGAAAGTTCTTGACTTTACTCTGCGACCAAGCAATTGTATCTCGATCCAGGTCGCCCATCAACTCATCGTCAAGGGAACCAGAAAGGTAGATGAAAATTACCGCCGCTACAGTGATTACAGCGGTTGTAAAAAAAAAGCGGCAAGTGTCTGTTAATGATCGACCAATGTTGGGATTACTATTTCATCAATGGATGGAACATTGACTTACTCCTAACCCAACGATATCGGTGTCAACTTCAATGCTCCCAACACGTGAACCGCAGTTCACTCCCATACTAGTGTTTGCCATGAGGCACCCACTTGATCAGTCACCTATTACGGTGACTAAGGAAAGCCGAAAACTTAAAGCTCAAGTTTCAATATAAATAATCAACCCAACTAATTCAAGAAGGTAAAGTAGTAGATAATGAGGTCAGGTTAGTCTGAGAAGTGGAGGTGGCATACATCAAACAGGCTAAGAGGAGTAAAAATTTAAAACGGCCAAAAACGGGCTTATGGGTAAAGTCGCATGTATTTATATAGATATTGCATGTATCTGTATATTGAGTGCATATTATATATTGTAGGCTGAAGCCGCTTGCGCTATAGTAACATGCTCAACGGGGTTGATTTTATGCCAGATTATGAATTTTTTCTCCTTATAAGCAGCACGTGCTGATCAAAGACTTTTGGTACCAAATTCTAGATATTTTGGGGCTATCACTAATAGCTATAGCTATCTTAGAAGTGTTTTGTATTAAGAATTCTTGATGGTTACCGTATTCATATAAGTGGGGGGCTTATAAATCCGTAACTCATGTATAGTAATCGGCTGATCTGAAGCTGTTAAGCAAGATTATTCTTGGAGTCATGTCGAGTGCTTTCTGGGAACCAACCGGGACAGATTGGTGGTACAAAAGAGAAAAGACTTGATTATAGTATAAATGAGATTGAGTGATCAAAATGCTAGTGCATAGCAATAGATATTATCTCATAGTTGGTAATCTAACGTGCGACGTCTTGTTTCCTTCATAACCTCTTATAAACAAGTCTGGCTTTATGTTTATTTGCAGCTGTAGTATCTAGTGCCAATTCGAAGTTGCCTTCAGCAGGAATAAATTCACGCGTTTCAAGTGGAAGCCTTCGAAAGATAAGTTCATTTCATTACGGGAAGCTACCGTTCCTGTACTAAGCTGTATTGACGCGCTGTCTAGGCTTCCATGATAGACTTCTATATAGTTTTGACCGGCCGCAATTATCTCAAAGGATTTGACCATAGAAGTTTGTTATAATCCGGCGATAATGTCAAGGAATGACTGACCTTTGCAAATTTTCTGGCCAGAACTCCGCCCGTGTTTCCCTGGATTTGCTCAGATCATCAGCTTCCCCGTACTCTCAGGGCATGGATCTGGAAACACTCAGGAACAGTCCAACAAATGCTCTTTCTAGCGAGCTGCGCCACAACGCCAAGGGTCTGAGATTATTGGGTCTTTTCGGTTCAGCTCTCGCTTATAGACCCCCTGTGATGTGAGGAGGGAACCTGCGTTAGTCAGCCTTGCATCAAAAGTGGCGGTAAGTCCACGTCCAAATTCTAAACGAGTTCACATCTTTTCACTTACCTACTTTAATTGAACATTTCCCAACCTCATTCGGATAAGAATTTGCAACATGGCTGATATAGCATATGATGTACGTATCACCCAGTTTCTCATTTTCCAATGCTAACTTGTCTTTCGATCCAGCATCGTTGGAAAGGTTCTATCACATGCTTTTTCAAACACGTTCTGCTGCTAAACCACAACAGTACTTCTCCTCGGAGACTCAAACGTTGGAAAGTCAAATCTTGTCAGCCAATACACGCAAAACGAATTCAACGCAGATTCCCAGCCTACAATTGGCGTGAAACCTGCCAACAAAATCGTCCAATGCAACTCAAAGACCATCAAAGTCAATATCTGGGATACCGCTGGCCTAGAGAAGTACCGAGCCCCGGTACCATACTATAACGACGCAGTTGCTGTGATGTTGGTCTTTGACATTACCAAGCGCCAGAGCTTTGATAATGTATCACGTTGGCTGGGCGAGGTAAGAGACCATGGTGAGCCTGGAATAGCTATCACGCTCGTGGGAAACAAGACAGACTTGGAAGGCCGAAGGTCTGTGACGTCTGTTGAGGCGAAGAAATTTGCGAGTAAGTTATATAACTACGGGTAGCGGGGTCGATACTCATGATTATAGGGGAAAACAAACTTCTGTTTGTTGAGACATCCGCTCGCAATAACAGCCAAGTTGAAACGGCTTTCCGAACAATTTTAAACGGTATAATCGGCTTCCTGCACATGAACGAGAAGAAGATGGCTGATCAAGTTATATGAGTATCAGGCGTATCTAAGCGACAATGCCCGAGTGAGCAGTAGTCTCACCCACTGGAGATTACAAGCCTGGATTTTCTTATTACTAGGCATTCTTTAGTACGATAGTATTGTTTAATCTTAGTTGGCATAGTGCGGCCTTTTGCGCTACATACATGATAGCTCACAACTATTCATAACATTTAACAGATCACCACCATTTTGGTTGTAAAGCTGGAATGCTATACTCATAAAGTCAACATGCATGAGTCTGAGTCACTCTATGTTTGCGAGACAACCACTACATCTCAACATTCACTTCCTACACGAATGTCTTCAAGCAGTCTCAAACGAATCCTCACTCCATCCATAAGCCCTATTCAATCGTCTCGCCAGAATCAGGATCAAATATCCCTCAATTTGCGATTGGTGAGGTCTGTGGATACTGACGGGCCTCTTGATAGCCATGTCCTCAGGAGGACGAAACGTGTAGACAGACCCGAACCTAGGTAGTACCGAGAATCCCAGCTCAGACATGGCCGCCTCGAAAGAAGACCAGCTGAGCGAACCTCGCGACTGAGATTTGTCGAAGAGAGTGGCAAAGACTTCGGCTGTCGATGAAGTGACCTTCAATGGCTGGGTGGCCTGTACCGCTTCCTTATCTTCTACTTCCTTCTCAATGGGAGAGTCCAGAGTTGGGGCGATAGCATAAACAGATGAATGGGCTGGCCGTGTCTTCTCCTTCTCCCGTCGCTTCTTGATCCGCTCTGTAGGGTCCTGGGGAGTAGTGTCAATAGGAACAAAATCCGACTTGCTGTCCTTGTTCATCTTATCCTTGACCTGCTGATACTGCTCTTCTATATTTCGGAACGCCTTCTCTAATTCATCTTCGTACAAAGAACCCATTTGCGTACCTGACTTCTCAACGATAAACTCATCCAGCTCTTCAAGGGCCTTTTCGGACATGCCAGGCTCAAGGAGGTTGTCGATAGGTGCCGCATAATCTCGAAGGTCGACACCTTTCTTGATCTGGTTTAGTTCGGTGTCAAGTTCTTGCAAACCAGCAACCAATATGTTTCCCTTCTTTCGCGACGGTGAGGGGAGTGAATACACAGTAGATAGATCCTGCACGAAAGCGACGACAGCAGCGACGTCATGAAGAGTGCGCGACTCCCTTTCATAAAGCTTCTCACGCTCCAAAGGATGGGCCTTGTAGAGATCACTCAGCTTCTGCATCCACTCAACCGCATTGGTGACAGTAGTCTCATGTTGGCAGAGCCGAAGCAAGTAGTGCAGCTGAGGGTTCGTGCGTGTAAGCTCGTCCGGCTTACCCTTCATCGAGACTTTGGCATTTCCTGCGCTATCGTATGCGTTGGAAATCCGCTTGAACCACTTTGAACCAGTTCTAGTTGATACTTGGCGTTTGAATAGTGCTTGCGTGCGAGTATACTCATAGTGGCACATATTGGAAAGTTCTTGGAGCACCGTAGACTTGTAGAGTTTATCGGTGGATGGCTTCTCCAGAAGGTCAAGAAGGCCGGTTATGGATTCCCAAATGAAAATACCTTGGACTGCATGATGGATGGTCTCGAAGACAGCCGGTCCAATGTACTTGTCGGTGTGGACTGGCAACGAGCGGCCCTGCTCATCAGGCACGAGCTCAGGTCGGCTGAAAAACTGGGCGTTGACGCCGGGGCAGAGGACGGTGGGCTCGGTACGAAGAAGCGATAGATACTCCTCAAGAGAGGACTTTTGATCAGAAGCAATGGATACGATATCCTGGGACATGAGTTGGGCCGTTGCCTGCATAGATGCGGACTCGGAAAGAGGTGCATTCTTAAATTGCTTCTTCGGCTCGCCTCGATTTCTGGTCTGGGAACCTTGGTCAAGAATATCCTCAATCATGACGTTGAGAATTTGAAGAATATTGATTTGTCGCTGAAGAACTAGTTCTCCAAGGGATCGCGGGATGAGAACGCCATGCTCGATGGCAATGCGCAGGCCCTTCATGACCTCGTCCTGGTGTTTGGGCATAACCTTAAAGGACTCTCCGTACTTTTCGTCGTAGAAATAGGTGAACTCGTGCTTGAAAGAGTTGACGTGGTGGAGGTTTTTCTCCCTTTGCATCTTCTCGATAAGGTGGTGGTCTCCAAGCGTGCCGTGGACGCCTTCGGCATACTGCTCAAACATAGTTTTTGTGGCGCGGTGCTTCAGGATATCAAGCAGGAAATCTGAGTCGGGTTTTGTGATATCGTTGAGGTTCCACTCTGGGTTGAACTTGTAGAAGTTGCCTAGCGAGACATCTGATGCATGCTTGAGAACAGCTCCGTCTGCGGCACCAGCTTTCATGCATTTCGCACGTTGGGCCTCGTTGAATGATCGCCAGATGGTTTCGACTTTGGAGGCGTGCGCTTTGTATTTGCGCTGCAAGTCGCCGTGTAGGTCTTTGATAATTTCCGCAGAATTGGCTTCCATTTTTGGCTGTCTTCGCGATCTCGATGTGTTGCAGGATGCACGAAACGTCGCATAAGCAGATTGAAGCCAAATGGCGGAGGCCAGGAGAGCATGCGCCACGGATGCGGCAGTGCAGGCTTGTGGCTGGTGGAGAATTGAACCTCAATATAAGAGTAAACATTAGGTGGAAACAAATATGCCAAAGATATTAATTAAGAAGAAAGGTAGCGTGTTACTTAATTATTTGTACCAAACTAACTCCTATAATCTTAAGCTGACATTGGCTTGCATAGCCTTCAAGAGATAATAACTTACTCTGACCTCTAAATTCCAAACCAGCATTTTGCAAAAACTTAAATATGTTAACAAGCAAAAGGCAAGTTTCGAACTCCCTTGATATAAGACTCCACGTCTAAAGTTCCCCAGAAGACTGCTTCGTCAGTTTCCTCGTAATTCCACTCACGATACTTCTCGGTGACTTCCTCAAAGTCTTCCACAGGGTCATATTCCTCTAGAGTATATTCCGCAGTATCGTACTCTACATCAGATTCTGAATCCTCAAACTCCTCCTCTGACTCAGGATCATCCTTCAAGTCATGCACAAGGGGGGAAGACTTTCGTGAAGTTGTCGTCAAAGCCTTTGGAGGCTTTACCCAACATGCGCTAGTAAACGCAGCAACTACCTCTCTCTTCAGATCCAGGTCTCTCGTCGTGACTTCCAATTGGTCGCATTGCTTTTCAAAATCTGTAACCAGCTTTTCAAAAAGCTCTCCCATGGTATTTCCTGTATACATTTGAAAGAGCGAGTCAAGTGATTCAAGAGCACTAGCAGCCATTTCTGCGCTCAGGCTTGCATCGTAGACGTTTTCACTTTCCAGGTCTTTCAAGTCTTTCATCGTGTCCAAACCTAACCAATTTAAGCCTTCTGGGTCGCCTGAGAGCCCGTGTATTTCAAGAGGCTTTTGAGTTCTAGAAAAGTTCCACTTGGTATTTTCCCACAGTGAGTGGAACATAGGCTTTGTTTCTTGGTTGGAGGTAGGACGGGGAAAGATGGAGAATAAATCCTTCGCAAAATCCGTGATGGCGTTCAGCTCAATCAGAGCGTAGCGCTCCCTTTGAAGAGTCTTCTCCTCTTTCAGCAGGGGTATTCCGGAAGTATCATACAGCCATTCGGTAAAGTCGCCAGCCGTATAGAGATTGAAATCAGGACGGAAGTAGCAGAAAAGATGGCGAACTCCACGGTCGGTATCGACAAGATCACCAGGGTCGCTCCTCATGAGATAGCAAGGGCGACCATTATTGTCCTCCCCAGGGTGAAGCCACTCACAGAGAATGCCAGTCGAGAGATGTCGTTTGAGATTATCAAGTGCACGGCCAAACTCGAGCTCACAAAGCGAATAGAGTTCATAGATAAGCTTATCCCAATACACTTTGTTCTCAGATGGCCGTGTGAGAAGCTCCAGGAGATGAGTGATACACTTCCACAGAGCGAGACTGTATTCCTTATCCTTGAGTACCTCGTAGATCGCCATGCTCACATATGCGCGGGACGGTGTATTCTCCCACGTTTGAAGAAGTGGGTGGCTGGCCAGATGGTCATTGACTGTTTGGCACAGAATATGTGGTTTTTCGTGAACAGTAGACAGATACCAGCTGGGCCATTCTTCTTTAAACTTCCCGTGAGCAATTATTTGTCGAATTCTTCTCGCCGCCTCCTGAATTTTCGAGTACTCCTTAAGAATGACGTCGACCATGGCGTTGAGAAATTGCAGCAGAGTTGTCTGTCTGCACAAGATGGCCTCGCCAGTGAACATTTGGACAAGATTCTTGCCCCTGATCTCGTCCAGGATAAAAGACATGGGGGCTTCTTCTGGTGAAACATAGGCAATCTCGCCATAGAAACCCTCTGATTCCTGGTAGAATACCATGCATCTGGTATACAGATACTCTCTGGGTATCTGCGGATGGATTTGACCTTTATAGAAATCAACAGTTGCATCATGGTCTCCGGGTAGGCCTCTCGGGCCAAGAGTATATTGATCAAACAGAGAGTTCGTAGCCCTATGCTCGAGCAAGATGAGAAACCAGTCCGAGTCCGGTACAGTCAGGGCGTCAGGGCTGTAGTCGGGCTGGAGATTCTTGGTGTTTTCTGGCTCAGCTGCTTTGATACATTTCTCACGCTGAGACCTATTGAAGGATCTCCATGCGGTTTCGACTTCGGAGGAATATAGATCGTATTTAAGTTTGAGTTGGTCGTGGAGCTCCTTAGCTTTGAGGGCCAGGGGGTGGATATGTGGTGCGTCTGACATGGCTAACACGTTGAAGTGCAAAGTTGGTGGCTACCTTGGTGTATCTCTTGGAGATATTGATAAGGTTTTCTGGGAACTTGGTGTGCGATATTGTACACGCCGGATGATATTCAAGAGATAGGAGAGAGAGATGAAGAGAAAGGAATAAAAAGCTGAATCTCGTGCTTTTATAGACGAAGATCATGAAATGATCGCCTTAGCAAAAGATTTTTTGAAGTACAGCATATTGTTCTCAAATGGAAGTTTATTTTCTACGCTTCTGTGGCGAGAAATTGCGTGAAATAACCTTAATATATCTCTACCAGGTATATCAGTGCTTGTTTATGAAAACGTTGAACGTCCCGCTTCAAACTTTCTGGATGTACCGTTCTATAGGCGTAGCCTCTGGCGATGAAAAGCCTTTTGGAATTTAAGAAGGCATACCGAAGCAACGAGCTACAATACACCAATTACCGTAGAGAAAATGAGGAATTGTGCACCAATTACATATTGACTATCTCGACTCTAACCTTCCTTTTCTAACAGATACTTCTGAGAGCCAAACCAGTAGATCAAAGGCGGTATAAGGATCTCAGCCTTTCTCGCCCCCGTCATGCCTCAAACAAAGGCACCAGCACGATGGCCGGTCCAACTTCAACGAGTATCACAGGCAGTGACGCATCGACCGCTCAGGACAAGCAGAAGAAATTTGTCAAGAAGGCGGGCGAGCCACCTACCGAGGTCACCAAGGAGGATGCTGCAGACGCACAGTGCGCAGAGGTAAGATATGGCGGTGATGTGTATGTAGCCCACTGACTGTTATTGTAGACTAGCGCCGAGAGCGGGCCCCCTGGAAAGGAATCGCCTGCTACGGGTGGGGAGTCTGTCGCGGACACGGATACCAACGCGAGCGGGTTGATTTTGTGCGCCAAAGGCCTCGTTTATGAGGATGAACTTGACGAAGCGGAACGGCCAGAAGATGGTGAAGCGCCGTGGCGAGAACCTAGAGAGTAGCATGAAAGGCGTCACAGATGATGGCAACACACAAATGGAGGTTCAGCATAGCTCAACTCCGGCTTACTGTTTTCACGTATCTTCATTCTGTGAATACCGTACTAGTGATGCATCCTGCCATAGCATCCGAGGCCATCTATGTCCCAATAAAATCAAGTATCATTTACCGTACATTATCTCTAAAGTTATCCTTACTTAAGATCCTTGTCAGTGACCTCAGAAATATTCCAATCGATCAGAGCATCACTACCCAAGACCCCCTCAATGAGAGTCGTGCTCAAGTTCCACAAGTTGGACGCCAACTCCGGGTTAGATGCCTGACTCGTTTCTTTACCCTCCTGATCAGGGTCAGAGAAGTAGTATCCATTCAAGTCCTCCTCCTCGATCTTGGGTGAAGTCAATGCCCAAAGTGCACTGTAAGATCCCTGCTCGACGTCTCGTCCAATAACGCGCATCGCCCAAGAGAGAAGCTTTCCGGTTAGGCCTGGGTAGGCGTCCTTCCACTGCTGCTGCATCGCGGTGTTGACCTACCAACCTGTCAGTATTCTGCCACAGATAAAGGCTGGATGACTTACCGCTCCGGGATGAACGGAGAGGGCATAGATCCTATCCTTGTTCTCCTGGATAACCTTTCCAGCCAGTCCATACTTGGCAAACAAGATCATCGCAAGCTTGGTCCTGTTGTATCTCGCAGTAGGGTCAAGGTTAGGATCGTTGATCTCATCCTTGCTCCTAAACTGCACGTTCGAGAGTTGGGCAAGACGATGCATCTCACTCGCCTCGAAGACAACCCTTGGGGGCGGCGTGTTCTCCATCCTGCCCGTCTTTCTCAACAGGGGCCAGAGCTGATTACACACATAAAAGTGTCCCAGAAAGTTAACGCCGAAATGCCTCTCGATGCCGTCCGAGTCGAGGCCAAACTGATTAGTATTGATGCCGGCTGAAAGCACCAGAAAGTCAAGCCTATCAAGACTCTCGCGCAAACTGCCAAAGACTTCTCGGATTTGTGCCAAGTTTCCCATGTCACACTCCTTCCAGTCAATATCTGCGTCAGACTTTTCATTTTTCACTGCTTTGATTGCTTCCTGGCCTTGTTCTTCTTTTCGGTTCACCATAATTACTTTGCAACCGGCGTGGGCGAGGGCGCGGGAGACTTCATAGCCGATTCCGAAGGCGCCACCTGTGACGATTGCGACACGGCCTTCGAGGTGCTCGGGCTTCACGACTTGAGGGCCGATGCCTGTTGTTTTCTGGAGGATGGATTGCATGGTGAGAGTTTTGGTAATTGGATGATGTGAGGATACACAAGACTTTGGAGATATACGTCGATGATTCAGAATGTGAAATTGCACGGGTGAGGGCAAGCTCTAAATGGTGGTGAGTTCTGGCTCTATATAACTGCTATAAATCGGTCGCTGAAGCCATTGATGTATCACTGTGACGTTAACCAAGGATTAATGGTAGGGTGTTGCTGCTATGGATGACATCATAATTCCTTCAACATCGCCTTTTGTGCTGCACGTTGCGTAAATCCATATGACCAAAGAGATAATATGACGAATAATTGTGTAATATTTTTCTGTATTATCTAATTGATTTAAATGACAAGGCACTGAATACCCTCTACATAGATTTCGTTATTGCCGCTATCGCTTATCAGATTAGATCCAATAATGTCGATGCCACTTGATGGGGAAGCAAAAAAACATCACCATCGACCATTGAAACTGCAGCGAATGAACTGATCGTCCGGACATTTAATTTCTCAAGTCATGACAACTATCTAAATTCCTTGCTTTTGCATTTCCCTGTCATGGATATTCAAGACACCTATCGTTGGTGAATTTTCGCGATCCAAGTTCAGCGGTCCAGGGTAGACCTCTCTAACCGAAAGCCCGTGCTTCAGCTGAACAACATCAGGTAGCATCGTGAAAATTTGAGTTCACGAGTAGCGGAAATTGGCAGGAAATTACACATAAACATTTTCGGATGAACCTAACCGCATTGACTTTCTCACAAGGCAGCAATGCTCCACTGATCAACGAGCCGAGCATGTGCTACAAAGTCTAAAGGCGATACTAAATGGCGATCTTCACATTCTTTTGCGAATCTTGAGTCAATATACCCGCTGTATTTCCCAGCCTGTAGATCTCTGCACGTGGGATATAGAGAAACTGGTAGTCTTGTGGAATCATCTTGGGTGTGGTTACTGATTCGGGGGGGGTTTACGCTGTCGGCCGACAAGACGGTTTGACAATTGCAACCTGGACGATAAAACTCCCAAGGCTGAAAAAACGCCGACGGGCCTCGGGCCGGGTCAAGCAAAACGCCAAGTCCTCGCGTCGCGACCCAAGATGAGTCAACTGCCAGAAGGGGGTTAGCTATCTAGACGCGATAAGGGCTGAGTCACTGCTGCAGAACGGGCCATCGCTCCAACTCTCAAGCTTCTAAGTCTCAGGGTCCTTGCTGCCCCAGAGCTTCAACTTGTCACCTGTTACAAGTCATCGCTTAAGTTAGTTAAATGCTCGTATCTGAACGTCAGTGGCGTTCGCACGCTCTTCTCCAGGAAATCACAAAAGCCTCAAATTTAAAATACCCATCCTCCCAGCGCCAAAACGTGCTAGAGTTGAATCCTTCGGGGACCGGCAACTTCTGTATTCAATCTAGACCAGGGGCATTCTCCCTCTAATCCCTGTAACAAATTGTGCGACAAAAGGACCTTCTTGCATGTTAGCGCTTAGCATTGACAGAATAGCTGTTAGTGTAGGTGATGGAATTGTGTGCGGGGACTAACAGGTGTTTTTAGAGGGGATGAGTGAGAACAGCCTATTTGAGATCTAGACCAAGCTACTTGGGCGAAAGAGGCAATCACCGGAGTTAAGCAGGGGGATAATAGTGTTGGTTGTCAAGAATGACAAATTTTACAGACAAGCGAGAGATGAAAGATACTGTAGACACAGTGGACATTGTTTGCAAAAGAAAGAAACCGTAGTACAGAATAAGAGATGTTGATGACGATGATGTCTATCATTACTACATCTGAGCAACTGTCATGTCTGTCAATCGGAAACGTGATAGCACCGAGCATCATATCGTCCGGGGTTGGTTAGTTAGCACAAGGGTCAGCAGCCTTACAGCACCACCGTGTTCCTGCACTAGCCTAGCCAGGGGTAGTTCACTCTTCACGACCATCCACAACCGAATCAACGTGGTCTTGGCCATCATCCCAAATTCCACGCCGACTACGCCTCTTTCACTAATGCCCGCCACCCATTGTTAAAAACATGACGCTTAGCCTCTTCTCTCCCTTCTCTCCCTCCCCATCACTCCCAGTCACTCTTTTTTGAAACCCTTCTCGCCAAGTTTCGTTTTGGTTGAGATCACATGCCCACGATGGCTAATTCACTCTTTACGTTTTTCCTTCTTACATTCCTTTCGTTCTTTGTTTCCGCGCAGGATGACGTTAATCCCGGTGATGTGAACCCCGTCCCCCCCGTCGGGGAAATCAAGACCGAAGATCCCATCTCGAGTCCTCTCACCGAGGGATGTCCTCAGCCCTGCGCCATCGCGGGCAACGATCCTGCCAACTGGACTCAACTCCATAGTCTGGAGGAACTCCAGGGTTGTTCGCTGCCTATGCTGTTTGCGCTTAATGTTGAGAACGATTACAGCGAGTCGGCGACTTTGTATACCTGCGTTACCGAGGGTTCTACACAGACCAAGCGGGATGGCGCTTCGAAGGTGCAGGCTCGTGCGGCCGAGACATCTGTTACGCTGCAGAGCAACTGTGGTGCTGAGAAGGCTACTGTAAAGACGAGCTCGGCTTACGGTAAGGCTGTTCTTCGATCTGGTAACAATGTCGCTGCTGCCGCTGGTCTTCTTGCCGATTATCTTGACAACGGTGCTACATGCGGTACTACCATTCTTTTCGCCAAGTCTGGCTCTTCCATCGCTGGTGTTTACGTCGGCGGTGACGTTCAAAAGACCAGTGCTTCCGCCATCCTTCGTCAATCCAGCTCTTCCCTTCAGAAGGGCGTTCAGACGTTCCAGATCTGCAATGCCAATGACAAGACTGCTGAGACGGTTGGCCTTTTCGCTGCTGACACCGTGAATGGTCTTGAGGCTGTTCAGAATGCTGTGAGGACCTGGTCTCATGGTCAGTGTATCAGCATCGCCCAGGCTTCCAAGCAGTCCATCAACCTTGGTATCCTTACCACCAACACCGTCAAGGCTCGCGCCGTTGAGCTCCGCTCACGTTTCGCCGGTGTTGAATCCCTTCTGGCTCCCCGCACAGACTGTCGCGCCATCCAAGTCGTCTCTGGTGACTCTTGCGCTTCTCTCGCCAAGAAGTGCAAGGTTACGACCGCCAACTTCAACAAGTATAACCCCGCGAAGAACTTTTGCTCCACCCTTGCTCCTAAGCAGTGGGTTTGCTGCAGTGCTGGTACTCTTCCCGACAAGACCCCCCAGCCTAGCAAGGATGGAACTTGTTTCATATACAAGATCAAGTCTGGTGATGGATGCTACTCTCTTGGTCAGAACTTTGGTATCACTCAGAAGTTCATTGAGGATGTTAACAAGAACACCTGGGGCTTTGCGGGATGTAACCGTCTTCAGCTTGGTCAGCCTATCTGTCTTAGCAAGGGAAAGAACCCCATGCCCATGGCTATCTCCGGCGCTGTCTGCGGTCCTCAGAAGCCTGGATCTAAGAAGCCTGCTAGTGCCAAGACTGGTTGGGATCTCGCTAACATGAATCCCTGCCCCCTCAACGCCTGCTGCTCTGGATATGGCTTCTGCGGTATCACTTCCGAGTTCTGCACCAACACTACCGCCAAGGGTGCCGCGCCTGGTACCAGTGCACCCAACACTCCCGGCTGTATCGGAAACTGTGGTACTAAGATCGTCGGTAACTCCAAGAAGCCCGCCAAGTTCCTCAACGTCGGTTACTTCCAGGGCTACAACCTCGGCCGGCCTTGCTTGAACATGGACGTTGGCAATCTCACCAAAGTCACTACTCCATACACTCACATCCACTTTGCCTTTGCCGGCCTCAAATCCGATTTCTCCGTTCTTCTGCAGCCCGATGTCCGTGCGCAATTCCTCAAGTTCAAGGAAGTCAAGGGCAGCTGGAAGAAGATCATCTCCTTCGGCGGCTGGGCTGGTTCAACCGATGCTTCAACATACCAGCTCTACCGTGATGCTATCAAGCCCGCCAACCGTGACAAGTTTGCGTACAACATCATGACCGTGCTTAACAACCATAAGCTCGATGGTGTTGACTTTGATTGGGAGTATCCTGGTTCCGCTGGCTCTGATGGATCGTCTACTGATACTGCCAACTACGTTGAGTTCCTCAAGGTCATGAGGAACAAGATTGGAAAGAGTGGAAAGACTATTTCTGTTGCTCTTCCTGCTGCTTATTGGTACCTCAAGCCTTTCCCCGTTACGCAGATTGCGCCGCTTGTTGATTACATGGTCTACATGACCTACGACCTTCACGGTCAATGGGGTATGTTCTTCCTCTTGTATCTCACTTATGATCTATACTAATGCGCCTCAGACTACGGCAACAAGTTCATCAGCTCTGGATGCCCCAACGGCAACTGTCTCCGCTCCCACGTTAACAAGACCGAAACCCTCGACTCCCTCGCGATGATCACCAAAGCCGGCGTCGACCCCGCCAAGGTCGTCATCGGAATCTCCAGCTACGGTCGCAGCTTCCGAATGAAAGACCCCAAGTGCACCGGCCCTACATGTCAATTCACCGGCAGCTTCAGCGTCTCCGAAGCCGAGCCCGGTGTCTGCATCGGTGAAGCTGGATACCTCTCCGACGCCGAGATTCGTCTCATCGCCTACAATGCTAAGCAGGGCGTGAAAGGTGTTTCAGCCAAGACTTGGTATGATAAGGATTCTGACTCTGACATCATGACGTATGGAACGAAGGGCAAGGGTATGACTGATTGGGTTGCGTACATGGGACCCACGACGAAGCAGAAGCGTACGGATTGGGCTAAGAGCTTGAACTTTGGTGGTGTTGTTGATTGGGCTATTGATTTGGAGACTTGGTTCTCTGCCAAGCCTTAAATCCCTATCTTGAAGCCGCGTCTAATCGCAGATTATATATAATAATAGCTCATGACTTTGATGAACTAAGACTGTGGTGCCTTTGCGTCTTCTTCGTATTGCTTCCATCGATATTCCCTCTCAATCCCTTTTCTTCTCTGAGCCGTATCGCAGAGCTTTTCATTTCCGCATTCACATTCAGCGCCTTCGCGAAGCCAGCGGTATGTAAGACTCCATCTAACTTTTCGCAATCTCACTGTCCCATCGGGTAAAGTATCTGTTTTGCGGGCTTTGATGCCGTGAGTCCAGTGTAATCGTGAATCACCACTCATCTGCATCATGCTCCTCGGCAATAAGTCAACCTCGGTCTTTTCTCCTGTTTCTTTATTTGCAAATTGCATGAAGAGTGGTGAACCCAGGGACAGTGAGTAGAGTTGATCAAATGGACCGTGGGTGTCAACGTGAGGAGGTATTCCAGTTCCTGGTGCATATTGCTGAAGACAGACTTGATCTGGTGGACGGCCTTCAGTTGTCGGGAGTAAAGGCACTAGCCAGACTGGAAACGGCTTGAAAGGAGTTTCTTCATCGATGCCGAATGTTTTGTAGCTGAAGGTATACCCGTAGTGAAGGGACAGTCGCCCTGGTCGCGTTGGCCATTCTAGCTCATTTTCGAAGATGTGAATGAGCCTTTCTTCATGCTCTGGTGTAATGAAGTCTAGTTGCATGAAAATCCCAGAAGGCTTGATCGGAAGTTCCTCCATTTTTAATGCTATAAGTTGTCGTGTTTCATTGTTGATTCGCCGTTTTTGCGATGAATGTATCTCATTCATGGCATGGAATTCTCGTACGAGATAGATTAAGCTCACGCGACATTCTGAGTTTTCACATCACGTGATTCACATGAGCCATGTAGCAGTCAAACTCATCACAAGCCAGAAATCTTTGATATGTTTGTCGATACATGCCTGGTCATGGGGTCTAATAAATACAGACATGGGAATTTTATGTATGGAAATATGTGAGAAAAAGATGTTATGCTTGATGCCATCCTTTGCGTTGTTGCTGAGATGAGATAAGGTTAACGTTTAAACTCAACACCATGACCAGATCCTGGTCCAAGTCTTGATTCACAAATCACATTTCATTGACCCTTAAAGTACGGTTTGTAGGCCCGCAGTGGAACGAAGTAGTGATTCCGACTTGGCCAACTTGGCCTACGGGAAGCCCTCCGTCCAGCGGCTCTGATGTATGGACTGCAAGCCATGATAATATATGTCCGATCTGTCTGTGATGCACACAACCAATTGGCGAAGTCACACGGCGTATGGACTTCGATCGCGGCTTTCAATAGATTATTCAAGAGCTCCTATTGGGGCTTCCGGGACGTCCTCCCAGACTTATACTCGGGAGTCGTGTCAATTTGTGAAGTCAAATAACTTCGCGTGCTTACTTCTCCCCATTGAAGAATCGCCCCATCTTATTATAGTCCCTGAAGGGAGGCAAAAGAGTTATAATCTTGGTTTTTTTTATTAGTATCTTTACTGTAGTAATTAGTCAGGCATTGTGGTATAATGTCTAAACTGTGAGCTAGATGTGTTATTTGCAGTTGAGAGCTGTGGCTAGAAGTATAATTATCCATGACCACATAAACTTAGAAGAATCGCCCAAGCGTGCCGCGTACGTGATATGATGAGGTGAAAAAGCTAAGAGCTAGAGGGGAAACTTCAGCCACAGCACAAACGCAAACAACACATACGCAATACACTCTCTGCCCTCCTTGCAGAATAATATGAAGCGTCTTGATAAAAAGTCAGTTGTTATGCTGGCCGAGAAACCCCTCTCGTGTACGCGCAATCGATTGACGCAGTAACACTATTGGCACAGCCCGTCAAATGCATACGGGTAAACATCCTGTCAACAAGTTGGTGCCAGCACTGAGTTGCCATGAGTACATCTATGCTTTCAGCCACAGATGTCAGCTGTCATCATGGCCAGAACACGTTTCAAATATAAGTCGCCTGCTGATCCCTCCATCTTGCGATCTTCATCACCGCCGAACACTCCAAATCCGTGCAGACTTCTTTCTGCTATGGCACCTTTTTGTTCACCATGCTCTTCAACGCCTTCACCACCGCTGCCCTCACAGCTTGCACTCTACTCGCCGCTTCATGTCTAGCCAACGCCATCGACGCCCTTCCCCCTGGCCAGCAGTCCCATCTCGAGAGCCGAGCCGACAGAGACATCAAGGTTGAATTTTGGGACAGCCAGTACTGCAATAACAATGCCTCGCGACTCACGAAAATGTACCATGCCGGATACTGCATCGACAAACTAGATCCGGCGAATAGAGGGGTTAGCATGATAGAAAGAAGGTCGACTACCTGCCATCGTAAGGTCTCCCCCCACAACATATTAGATTTGGCTTACCGGTTACAGTTGTTAGATACAGGGAGAGGAACTGCCAGGGATATTCTGAGAAAGTTCTGAATCTGTATGATTGCTTCAATATTGGAGATGACTGGGAGTCTCTGAGGTTCAGGTGCTGAGTTTAACTGTCTACAATTTCCTGAAGTGCCTTCTCCAATTGAACTTTTCCAGTCACTGTATCTGTTTTGTTCTCGATGACAGCAAAACAAGGCAGCTGTCACAACTTCTTCTCCATGTCCAGAGATTGGATAGTTAGGTTCGGTTAACCCTCAATATTCCTTCAGACCTGTTCCGTGTTATTGGCCTTGTTATATTTCTGCGCCGACTCCCGAGTCTTGATAATTAGGTCACCGCAATTCTCAAACGACCTGTAACCAGATTCAGTTGGACCTTGCTCCCATCGATCGCTGGCTTCTCCATATGTAACGTACAGTTTTTCCTGGTCTTCGGCAATTGCATCGTGCAAGTCGTGTTTACAAAGTGTTATCAGGTCAGCAGCGATTATTACTATAGCTGCTTGAGTAGAGACAGAGGAACTCCTAAAAGGTTGTGTTGGCCAGTGAGATAAAGGAAGAGATTCAAAGAATAAACTTGCCAGCCGGATGCTACATCGCGACTGTCGATCGTAGACAATATGCCCAAGCAAGTTCGTGCGGCTTTGACTAAATTTGGCCAATTGGATTTCAACAGCGGAGCTCCTTTATAATCTTGCTTGCGAGCTTCACCGAAGCTTAATAAATGCCTTACCCAATACTCATTGGTAAGAGTTGCCTTTCGGACCAGAAAGATGCAATGGTAGTATGTTACACGTAACAGCTTGGAGAATCTCATCTCGATTTGATTGAACCCGGGGATTTTGCCCTCCATGAACGGCTCAGGAATCGAATCATCCCATTCCTTTAGCATATCATCTAATCGATCAGCAACCGTCTCTTGCTGGTTGATAGAAAGCTTCGAAGTTCGAACCGAGCAAACCAAGTCGAATATCCTGCCCTGAATAGTTGCCAATTTAGCGCGGAGAATATAGATATCGAACTCTGGAGCCTCTGGATCCTCTATGTCTTGAGGAGCCTCTAGGTTCCTTTGGATATACTGTATTTCTTGAGCAAAAACATGGTCTTGCATCAAATATGGCTCCTCCGTGAGCAGTGAAAGCTCTCGGTCGATGATATAGGTAATGTAAGGGAGTCGCTTGTCCATTGTACCACAATCTACATTGAGTTCATGAAGGTTTAATCTGTAAAGTAACTTAACAGCTATAGCAAGCAGGTTAAGAAGCTCTTTTAAGTTTAGGAGTCGTCATATAAAATAGCGCCAGGCCGAGAACGACCAGAAGGCTATCTGAGTCTGCCCCAAGTCTCTGAGACTCGCAAATATCGTCCAAGAAGGATCGAGCCCGTTCGATGTAGTGGAATGGATTTTGCCCATGACCGTTCTTGGTGCTGCTTCTCAATACCAGGGCTAGCATGACACACAACACGGAATATTCTGTTTTGGGCCACCGTTTGTCTTTCCAAAAACTGTGAGATTCGTCGTAGTTATATAGCTCAAAGAGTGGTATGACTTGATTAAAGCCGTCGAAGTACCTCTTTATCAACTCGTCCATTATGTCCCCTGGTGGCAGAGGAAAGACTTCATGCGGATCTAAGCAGGTAATTTGAAAGCTCTTGCCAGGTATATTTACTAGAGCTTCATGAAACTTTTGCGGCCTTCTTGAAGTCTCGTTCGTTTCTTCCTGGCCTGGAAGTGAAGCCCCAGCCAACAATTGAGCGCGTCGATAGTCGGCAAATCTTTCCACTTCTAGGAAGTTTTCTAGAGGATCATCTGAGGACCCGGCCATTTCTTGATCGTTTGAGCGTTCTACCATCTCTTCATCGTGATCCTCCTTATCCCCTTCTCCCCCTGCGTGACTGTTCCCATTGTTAGCAGTTTTCGTATTAGAATGAGGCAGCTTGCTTTTCTTTTGCAGCCAGTCGCATCAAGAACTTCGTCGATGGTGCGGTCGTGATACACCTGAGATCGTACCTATCGCAAATAGTGCATCTTGGTTTCTTTGTATCGCAAGAATCTTGTTGTGACGACAGTAATCGCAGGTCTGGAGAGGAGTCAGCATTAGCGTTTATACCGGCAATCTATCTGTGCTGACCCTTCTTCGAACAAAGCTATTCATATGGCGAAACAAGCAGTTGAAGAGGCAAAGAATGATGATATTAAGTTAGCCAATGCTCAAATATCCTCAGTTACCGGCTTCAAGACAAAGTCTTGGACACAGAAGACGAATCCGATCGTCAAGAAGCCATCCAAAGCGCACGAAAGGCCGCTGACATAGCGACTTCCAGGCGTTCAGCAAACGCCAGATATCTCAGTAGCTTGGCATCGTCACTGAAAATAAGTACTCCATCACTGGAGATTTAAACGACTTGGAAAGTGCCATTGCTATGGTCAGACAGGCGGTTGAGGTCACGGCACCTGATGATTTGGAGCTCCCTAGGTGGTTAAACAACCTTGGAAACCAGCTTAGCCATAGACATTTGGTCACGGGTTCCATGGAAAATATAGATGAAGCTATCAGCTTGAACAGGAGAGCAGCTGGCACAACCGTGGACGAGAAAAATGAAAGCTCTATTTCTGAACAATCTGTCGGCAAAATTAGACCTGAAAGCTGAGGCCACGAGAAACTCGGACAGCTACGAAGAAGCTATCCAATTGGCGGAAATGGCTCTCAAGGTGTTGCCAAGCCACCACTCAGAGAGGCCACAAGTACTCTGGACTCTCGCCGATTTACTTAGTAACCGATAATTAAGAAAAGACGTGATACGAGACCTCGACGGAGCTATTCAAATTTCCAGAGAAGCAGCAGATGCAAAATACGATAGTCATCCATACAAAGCAATATACCTGGACAGACTTGCGATGCGACTAAATTTCCGATCCTCGAAATCTCGGATAGATCCTAATCTCTGGGGCGATTTAGAAGAATCCATACAACTGGAAAGAATATTAATTGCCATCACCATCAACAATCGTCCAACTTGGTCTTTTAAGAGCAATCTACAAGCTATGCTAGATAACAAGTACCAGCTTTCAAAGAATGAGGCAATTCTTGATGAGTGTATTGGTCTGCAGAGAGAAGCATTGAGCAATATCCCAGAAAGCCATCAATCCCGGGCTGAAATGCTCACAAGTCTCGGCTATCGGCTGAGAGACAGAGCGAAGAACGATTCAGACCTTGAGGAAGCCTTGGAGAGCTTTTTTCAAGCACTACAAAACAAAAACGCGCCTGCTATAAGCCAGGTGAGAGCAGGATCAGCTCGTCTCCAATATTGCCCTGACAGACAGAAGGCTTATAAGGCCGCACAAGTAATTATGGGACTTCTGCCTCACCTGATCACAAGATCGCATGAGATGCCTGATAAGCAACATGCGGCGGGCTCAAGAGTAGGCATGATATGCAGTGCGGCTGAAACGGCTTTGCAAGCTGAAAGACCGGTGTTTGAAGCTATACAATTACTTGAGATGGGCCGCGGTGTACTCTCTAAGTATAGCGAGGAGATGCTGTTAGAACCCATGAAGTTAGACAAGCTTCCATTTGAACAAACAGAGGCTTATACTCATCTTCGTGACAGACTGAATCTTTCCGATAAGACAGATTTACCTGGTCTGGGGGCCGCCAAAAATGGTCCAATTATCGTTATCAATGTCAGTCATACCCAATGTGACGCGCTCTTGATCGATTATCATCAGATGAGATCTTTGGCTCTACCAGATCTTACGAATACACTTTAGCAGTTTGCCAGAAAGGGTGATTTCGGGAGCTTGAGGGTTCTAGAGTGGATATGGGACAATATCGCAAGGCCAATATTGGATGCCCTTGGCTATAACCAGGCCCCAAGAGACGATAAATGGTCTCGCATATGGTGGATTCCCACGGCGCTGTTAACTCTCTTCCCGCTACATGCTGCAGGATATACAAGAAGGAGACATCCGAAACTGTCCTTGATAGAGTTGTCAGGTCCTATGCTTCCTCTATCAGGGGTAACATATGAGGCTGTGAGAAAGATCTTCCGTTGCCATCATCATCTACTACTATTATACCGCGAGCCTTGTTTGTAGGCATGCAACACACTCCGGAAATTGGACCGTTGCCTTTTGCGAAAAGAGAAATAGACATTGTACAGGTGCTATGCGAATCAATCGGGCTACAAACCATTCGACCAAGACCACGCAAACAAGATATCACCAACCACCTGTTAGGCTGCAAAGTATTTCACTTTGCTGGGCATTGCTACACAGATGATGGCAACCCTTCTAACAGTCATCTTCGCTTAGAAGACTGGAGCGAGAATCCATTCTGAGTCCCTGATTTGCAGAAGATGAATCTTCGCGAACACTCCCCTTTTCTTGCTCATCTTTCCGCCTGCGGCACCGGACAGATGAATCACTATAACCTTGTAGACGAAAATATCCACTTGATCAGCGCGTACCAACTATCTGGTTTCCGGCATGTCATCGGAACATTGTGGAAGGTAAATGACCAGTGTTGAGTCGATATGGCTAGGCTTACGTATGAGAGCATGAAAGAATCGGGAATGGCCGATAAGGGTATAAGTTGGGAGTTGCATCGGGCTACAAAGGAGCTTCGCGATAGATGGGTTGAGAGACAGAGGCATTTTGGCCCAGGCAAAGAGTCACCTACGAAAGAAGTGTTGGTTCTAATGAATGAGAAGAGGCGTTATCTTGAAAATAGCACGAGCTTATCTGAGGACAAAGATTAGAGGGGTATTGCGGGCGTTTAAGACGAACCTGAAGTTAGGGAACAGCTTCAGTGGGCTCCTTATGTGCATTTTGGTGTGTAGACGACCGTTGCAACATTTGTGGCACACTGCTACGTCTTTTAGCATAGCCTCTGTAATTTGTTGTGTCACTGTGCATATTTCATTGGCCTTATGACGACAGGCAAGGTGCTTAGCCAATACTTTCGCTACCCCACGCGTAAAATGCAAGAAACATGCATCGAACTTAAGTCAGCAGGCATAAAAGTGCAACAGACGATGAGTCAAACTCAGGCGCTATTGTCAAGGCTGTGCAAAACTGGCTGACAACCTGCGGAAATAAATTGACTATGGTGCTTAAAGGCTAGCCATTTCCTAAGCTCCACTTGTTATTCATTCTTGCATCGTTTGCTACCAGATTTATCACTTGTTATAGCAAGCCAGTACAAATGACCAGCCCATCATATCAAGATTTTGTGGCGTTTCGAGCTCGAGCAAACCCATGCATTTCTCAAGTATCAGACTTCTTAAAGCATAAATGCATCGTCAAAAGCAAGATTGTATACCTTGACTACATCAAAGGCGAAAAATGCATTTGCAGACGTATCGACGTTCCCGAGACAAGCCTCTCTGAGCTAATGAGCCCGTCGACACCGGTTTCAACACGATTTGTCTTTGTGGAGAATATTTCACCCAGTATCATGGCCTTACTCGGTGAAAAACTGGACATTGATCCTCTATTTTTTGCTAACTACGTTCATGTTGCTTTTGAGAACTTAAAAGAATCCTATCCACCACCGCTCTTCGCATTGCTGCCTTCTTTCACAGGTACTAAAGACCACATTCATCTTCACTGCCACAAGGTCGTCGCGCTAGAAGGATCGGAAAATGATTTGAAAGATGTCCCATATTCCTTGAAGACGGAGGGAAATGTTCCTCGCAACGTGCGGCGATTAATCACTCTTCCAGGCGGACGGTTTGCTCTTGCGCAGACTGTGTGCTCTTTCATCGTCAAGCTTGTTGGAGACATGCGAATTTGTGAGTTAATAAAGAAACAAATGAATAGCGATTTAATGATGACAGGTCTTTTTCTTGTCGACCCCCCCTGTCACATCCGTCGTTCGCATAGAACAGCATAGCTGCCAAGTCACCTACAGATCCCGAAGCTCGCAAGGCGGGTTTGAAGACTTTCAAGACCCAAAATCTTTCTCTTACTTCAGGGATTATCCGCCCAGTATCCGTTGGGACAGAGCATCTATGATGGAGAACATCATTCATTACTTGCAAGCAAATCCGCCCCCACAATTCGATAGCAGCTCACCAAGCATTCTGAGTATTGGATACTACCCTATCTGCATCACGTTATCTCAATGGAACATCTACAACTATCAGATGAGGCGATGCTCCAAGTTCTTCGAATACTCTGATCAGGTCAACTCTAGTCGAGGGCACCATGAGGTTTTGGTGTATCTGCAGCGCTTGAGAAGACGTACCAAGAGTAGCCACCAGAAATTGGGCAATCTAGCTGGAGTCATCAGCTCTCATATTCAGCCCTCCGATGACTCGGTACTATGGAATGGCATTATTAGTGATATCGACATTCTTCGGGACCAGCTTCACGCCTATAGCCAATCTCTTGAGCAGATGATTATGGTATCAGCGTCGCTCGTTCAACTTCTTGATTCTCGGCGATCAATTCTTGAGGCAATCAACACAAAACGCCTCACTTTTCTTGCCTTTGTATTTGTACCGCTAGCATGGGTTGCAAGCCTTTTCAGCATGTCTGATAAATACTCGCCTGGTCATGATCGGTTTTGGGTGTATTTTGCTACTGCTTTACCGGTACTGGCTGTTGTTCTCTTACTCTCAGCACTGCCATACAATAAGATCACAATAGCCGCGGAATCTTACAAGGCACGAGTCAGGAACCAGAGGAAGGGGGCCCTGGGAGATGTTTGAAGGGGCTGGTGGATCGTCTCCCATGCAGATCAGCGGCAGAATTATACTTAGGTGAAGTCTTATAATGGTCCAAGTTCTTAGTTATCTCGTTTTCCAGTCGGATCAGCCCGTGGAAGTAATGGAAGTACCCAAGGAGCCGCAACAAGAATCAACGAAGGTGTTTATGCTTTCGTGTCTACTTCTCGTGTCTATTTGCCCGTTGCCATTCTTTAAAAATCATTTTCTAGGTTACGATCTACTCAGATGGGCGGTATCTATATTTGGCCTCCTCAACACACGCCTTGACCACTTCGTCCAAATCCTCCTCGGGCAACCCAAGAAGATCATTATGAAGCTTATCCTGAGTTTTCAACTTCTGTCCCTCAGGCGAGAAGATGAACGAATAATAAGCCTGCGCAAACCCCAGAATGTTACCAGACCTCCCCATTGCCTTGCCGCTCTCGATTCGATCAGCACTACTTTCATACTTGATGTCCCAATCCTTGTCTGTCGTGTTCGTAACACGTTGCAAGCTTCTAAAGATATCCTTCTGGCTGACATAGAAGCTTGAGAGATAAATAGGCTTGTTTTGAAACTGCGCAATAGTCGGGGACTTATCGTTTTCGTCATCGGGGAACTCTTTGAGACTTGCAAGGGCAGCAGCGGCACGACCAAACTGAGCCAGCGTGCTAGTATTGATCTTTGCTTCACCTTGGTCGAAAAAAGTAACCTTACGCTTATTGATCTCAAAGCCACAGAAAGAGTCTCCAGAGGGAAGACTATAGTCAAACCAGACACCTCCTACGAGAAGGATCCAAGAGCTAACGCCAACGCGCTCGATCTCCTTGATGAAATTAATAGGTGGAGGAGCGGGAAAGAAATCCTTGACAGAATCTTGATTTTCGATAGCCACGTTCGCGGCATAGACGTTGGGGATAATATACCGGATCCCAGCCTTTCCAGCAGCGCGGACGATGCGATGATGGACTTCTGGGTCGACAGTCACAGCGAGAGTTATGATAAGGAGTTGTTGGCCCTTGAGAGCAGAAGCAATTTCTTCTTCGTTTTCGTAATTGACAGGAATGACGTTGATGTTCTCGGGAAGCTCGGAAGAGCTGCCGATGCGTGTTAGGGCAGTAATGGTGTGCTTGCCTGTCTTGAGAAGCTCTTCGGTTATGCGGCCGCCTTGACGACCCCCGGCCTAAACAGTGTCAGAGGATCTATAAAATATGGTATGGATGGAACGTACGCCGACAATAGCGACTCTTTCGATGCGGTTTGTGAAGCCATCTGGTTGATCCTTTGCAAATTGTTGCGTAGACATGGTTGAGTTAGGCCTTCGGGTAAGGGGTTATATGAAGACTTGAGGTAGTTGATGTTAGACGAGAAATAGCTTGAAGGTGAGTTGTGAAATGCAGATGAACATACTTTCTTAAATAAGATGAATCAGGATCAAATGATCCGAGAATAGTGATTCCTTCAGCGTATTAAATCCGGATTTCGGCCGAATGTTATCGGAATTTAAACTTTATTACCGTTTTTCGGCCGGGGCGAGTCGGACGAATCATCATCATTATAAATCCATTCGATTTCAATGTAACTAACCATAATGTTTATAAAGACACAGAAACATGCAATCTCCCAACTCTTTCCAGTCAAATTACTGGCTCTCAAGATAATGTCTTCTCAACTCAATGATTCTTACCGCACAGATGCTCAGCAAGTCTCAGTGAAAGAGCCGCAAGCGTCAACGAGGGGTTGGCCTCAGGGCTGACAGGCAAAACCGAAAGATCACAAACCCACAAATTATCTAGTCCCTTCACCTTGAGGTCAGAGTCCACAACACCAGCTCCCCTGGGCCCATCCATACGCATTGTTCCACACTCATGAGAAAACACTCCAAAACCCAAATGCTGGGGTCGTAGTCCAGGATCAGGACACGTTCCCGGATCAGCATACGTAGCTTGATTCGGCTTCAGTCCAACAAATGCATCACGAACTTTACGGATGATATCCTCCATATCGCACTGAACCTCATGCTTGATCGGTGGACGACGAATATCCAATACCGGGTCCAAGCCCGGAAGACTGAGAACGGAATTCTCGTCATCGAGTTTACCAACAAACTCGAAAAGTAAACAGATAGTGTCGAAGTTCTCCTTCTCATCAGCCGCATCCTTAGTAGGACTCATGAGCGTGCCATCACGGCGATAAAAGTGCGTCGTGTTGAGCGTTGCGGAACTCCCAGCGAGGAAGAAATTCGCATTGATTGTCACTGTGACGAGACATTCTTCACCGCCGACCTTGAGGTGTGTTTTGAGATTGAGGGGCTTTGAGCTTTCAGTATCGGATTTTTCCCTGGCAAAACGCACGTAGCAAACATTATGGTCGATGAGACCTTTGCCGACGAGGGGGTTAAGGTGATCGAGACCGCTGTTTAGGGCAATAGATGCGGTGCCGATTGTGCCGGCGGACAGGATGACTTTGGCTTTGCCGACAGGGAGTTCTTTGATGGTGTTGGTAGCTTTGTCTCGGATCTTGAGAGCGCTGACTGTTTTGCTACTGAGCCTTCATCGTTAGCTGGTAGATCAGTGGATGGGTGGATGTACTTACAAGGTGTTGCTAGCAGTGTGTGAAACAGCGATAACTTCTGTGTTGAGAAGAACAGAAAGGTACTGATCATTGGCGTACATGCGGTTGATGATGCTCAGTGTAGTACTGTAAGCACCTTGAGCAAACTTATAAGGCGCTGGAGCGTTGAACTGGGCTGCGATGGGCATGAGGCTGAACTTTGCTCCAGGGAGGGCATTGTTCAACTTTTCACTTGCATCGCTGATCTCTGTTGGACTGACTTCATGTTCGCCATCACCTTCTGGGTAGATGACATCGCCAGGCTGCGAGTCGGTGAGATACCTGAAGGCCTTTTTGTAGCCCTCGCTCTGGTCACTCTTGAGGTACACGGCGATCTCAGGGGGGAAGAAAAGACCGAGAGTCTCATCACCAATTTCTGGGATCCAGGTACCCCAGAGGTTAGACCTTCCTCCAACGCAATACACTGGACCGCCGACATAGCTATCAGAGCGATCGGTGCATTGCACCTTAGCTTTGACAGCGTCGTAAACGCGCTCGTTACCCTCTGGAGAGTTACTTGCACCACGGCTGTAGTATGGACGAGAAGTATTGAGAACGTGGGTAGAGAAAATGACGCTGCCACGCTCGATGAGGAGGACTTTGTATTGTTGGGAGACGAGTTGTTCAGCCAGGGGACCGCCACCGAAACCACTTCCTACGATGATGTAGTCGTAGGAGTTGAGCTTGGCTAGGAGACAGACGACGTCTGTGTCAAGATGAAGAAGGTGATCCATGGCAAATGACGATAGAAGTGAAGAGGATTGGATAAAATGAAGTGATGAGAAGTGCTTCAATGAGAGGACTTTCAGGGTCTATTATAGATCCACCCCATGTAAGACACATTGAGGAGGAAATGCCAATTTGGAGCTGACGAATGTGATATCGAAGTGGTAAGTGCATATTATCAGTCACATCCTTTACGGGAAATGTCAGCAAGCCACATTTTCTCAATTGAGCTGATGTTGATCAACAAAGGAACCTCAACATGCATGCAGACGCAATGCAATAGCAGCTGAAGTCAGATCAATATTGAGGTCAGTGACGAGGATTGATTGGATTGCTGCACCTGCAGTATTCCGGGAATGCAACCAATGCCTTGTAGAGACATTCCGCCATGCAATATGAGGGCATTTTGTAGACTCGGCAGATGTCTTTGAGGCCCCCTGCCGTTGTTCTAGATATGTTTCATTGCATCTGATACAGCGGCACGGCAGAGCCCGAGTCCGCGAGATGAGCTTTCATACGGCGGTCCGGTATCGCAACGTGTCGTGGATATGACGATTGAAACCTGGTGTTGGAATGAGCCTTATCAGTGCACAGATGTTGAGAAACATGAAGATTGAACGTCATACTATCGTTGAGAATTGAGACACAGGACGTGGTAATTCTATCTAACAGCAACAAGATGCAAAGAGACACGAAATGCAGTGTCAAGCTCGAGCAAATGCAATGGTGTAATGAAAGACTTTTCAACGCCTCTTCCAAAAGAATGCCAAGATCAAAACATTATACGAGAGCTTAAGAGCACCGGCAAGAATAAACGCAAGCCAAAATTTATCCAATCCCGCAAACAAACCCGTCATGTACAAACCAAGACAACTTCCAATCGTCTTTGTAATATTAACAACACCCATAGCGGAAGTCCTCTCATGGTCCAAAACACCCGCCGAGATGAACGCTTGTCGCGGCGCATTATCAATCTCGCGAGTAACAATTCTAAAAATGAAGATGATGAGAGCGATGTACTTGTTTCCAGGCACAGACACCATGAGCAGAGAAATGGAATTGATCGTGTGACATAGAACCATGGTTTGCACCTGGCCGATGGCGCGTGACAGAGGTGACGATGCCAGGTTGAGCACGGAGGAGATTATGCCGGCGGTGAAGGTTGCGGAACCAAGCGCGCCCTCGGGCATGTCGTACTCGCGCTTGAAGAAATATGTCATCCACGAGATCTGTGCAAGACCCGAGCCGACAAAGTCAAAGATGAGCGCGAGGGATAACTTCCACATGAAGTCGAAGGAAGCTGGAGTGAAGAGCCGCTTTTCTGGCGCGGTGATGATGACTTGGGCTTGTGTTTCAGCGACAGCTCCGTAGCCGGAGTTACTATCATCGAGAAGAGGAGCATGTTCGTCTTCTTCAGGTGGAGTGAGGATGCCAGATTGCGGTGTTGCGCAGTCTTCTTTCTGGAAGGGCATTTGCTCGACTTCTGAGCTGAGGAGCAGTGAACACAGGAGTTTGAAGAGGCCGATACCGGCGTAGCTGAGGAAGATAATTCGGTGGCAATCTACTTTTTTCACGCCGGTGTCTTCGAGGGCGTTGATGAGCCAGCCTGTAAGGAGATTGCTTGCTGCTGTTCCAAACATGCCTAGCATTGACCACCACGCAAACATGTCATTGCAGGTGTGAGCTGTGCTGAGGCGAGCAATTGCTGATTCCTCAATTGCTTTGAAGGGGTCAATCTCATTCGCACTAAATTGTCAGTCCTCTCACTCTCACTAAAGAACAAACTTCAAAAGCATGAACATACCTGGGATTAATAACAGCAACGATACTCGCAAGAAGCAACAACCAGAAATTTTCAAAGAATGCAAACGCAACTCCTCCAGCACTCATCAACAGCGCCCCAATAACAGCTGTTAATCGGACGCCTACACGATCACCGACCCAAGTGAGGATAAAGCTAATAGCAAGATCACCCACAAGAGTCAGTGTCATGAACAGACCAATCTGCGTATCATGAAATCCCAAAGCGTTGAGATATAACGCAAGAACAAGCGTTGTTCCTCCATAACCGAGGAGGCGGATGAAGCGGAGAAGGATGAGAATCTTTAGGTCTCGGCTTGACCGCCACAGAACATCGGCGCCGATGCTAGAGAGAAATCGACTAGCGATGGCCATGATGGACAGAGTGATATGTACAAAAGCAAAGAATCTGATGGGGATTGATGCGAGGTTGAATGCATTTCGTAGACTTTGCCTCATTTAAACAGAATTTTCCGATATCTCGTCCCGATTTCGCCCATCGTTGGCACCATCGATCTTCCTTCGCACGGCCCTTCTTGTCCATGCATGTTCTAGATCATGCGATCGACACAACCTTGGCTTTTGTCAGCTCAGCTACTGTGGGAAAAAAAAACTGACAGCCCCTTCTGAAAGGAGACTGCTAGGCAGACAAATCACGACCCAGCGTGGCCTGCTGTGCGCGTGCCAGAGTCTCCCTTTGGCCCAAGACCACACAGAACGAGTCATACCTTGCACAGCATACGACCAATGAGGCTTAGACAGTGTGTGAGATTTCTTGTCTCTTTTACTACGGACGTAAGATGTCATTTCTCGCTAGTGATGTTTGTCTCGCCCGCTGACGCGGGTTATAGTCTACGGCATTGACCAGACTGTCTCCCTCAGTGCCGGAGACGGGCTGTTTCCCTCCCGCACAGCACGCCATGCCTCGTATTCTGCGAAGCGCTTCGCTGCATACCCCGCGTAGTCAAAATCGATAGTTCCGGTCGCTGTCTCGGCCTGAATGAGGGCGCAGAGACCCCTGTCCGCGGCTCAGTCTTGTGCTACCCTGCACTTTTTTGTTGTGAGACATTGACTTACCAGTAAAATCCAGGAAAACCCCTGTGATCGTCGACCTGATGCATAAGGTGCTCCACAGAAGCATCATTGACAGTCGGCAGATCTGTCTCGTTCGGTAGACGCGTCACATTGTGCTCCCGACAGAGTTCGGCGTGGGTGGTGAGATACTCCTTGATGAATGCTCGTCGGGTAGATGTCTTGGGGAGAAGATTATAGTCGCACTCGAAGCCAGCCCATTCAGCGAAATGATTTGCTAGTTCAAAGGCCCGAGGACAGTATGTGGCGTGTCTTGGGTGCTTCAGTGTCTGGGACCTTTTGTACGCAGGGTATTACTTACTCGTAATCAATGAAGCGGACTGATGCGACGTCTATGCTGTCACCCGACTCTTGTTCGATGATGTTTGCGCACAAAAGGTCGCCGTGAGCAAGAACCTGGATGGTGAGTAAAGCAGACGATAGACACAAATGGAACGACGTACCAAGGATTCTAACATGTCAGTGGACAGCAGATTATCGGCTAGATACTTGAACTTTTCATGCAAATCGTCAATTTGGGCCTGTGACCGACCTGGATGTTTGGCGATAGCGTCAAGCCATCTTTTCGTAGTTGACCAAACTCCCGGTTTGTAGGTCACGACTTCACTCGGGTCGCTCACATCAGCGGCGGGAAGAGTCGCGTGCCACCGAGCTAACTCCCTCGCAACTCCACGGAAAATTCTTGTCTCAGACATGTCGCCTTCAGAGCAGACTCTGCCAGAAATGAACTGATAAGCATGTCCATTATTGAAGCGAACCAGTGGAGATGAAGAGAGGTGTCGCTCAGAAAGGAGCTTGTGTACCCTCAGTTCCTCTGGTGCGCAGAGTGTCACATTAGACAAGAATCCAAGACGGAAGCTCCAGACGAGAGAAGAGAAATCGGTACGTACTCTCGCGATCGATGGTGATATCTGTGCCATCTCCGTAGACCTTGATCAGCACTGCATCTGCCGTGGATGCATCGCTGGTTACCTTGAAAAGCTGCCAAATATTTTTAGCGCGCACCCAAGTACATGGATAGAATTATTAGAATGAGGGAATACTCACGCCATTTGTCGTGCCCTGAGTCAAAGTGGAAATACGCAGATCTACCTCATTGATGATCTTATCGGGGAACAGGAGCGGAAGAAGCGACAGGGCTGATCCATGAGGATCCGACGCATCAAAAATAATGTCCTCAAACGGGATATCCATTTCTCCACTTTCGGAAATAAACAAAAATGAAAAAGGTACCAATGACAATTAAAAGATGAGAGTAGAATCGGTTGGGAAGCAGAGAGTTGGCCTTAAAGTAGCTGTGCCTCTGGGTGTAACCGCCCCGTGCCGCTTTGCAAGGGCGGGCCGTAACCAGGAATGATCTACGCGGAGGCTGCGGCTGAGTTGAGACCTTTTGGCCGTGTCGCACACTAAATGTAGATCGAGAGTATTTCTCCTGCTGCAGAAGACGAGATTAGGAAGAGAGACATAAGACACCGCCTTTGTTTTTTTGCTTTTGTTGTGGCCCCTGGCTGATGCGGCCCGCCAGAAGGAGCCTCATTGCACGGCATTGAAGGAAATATTGGTCAGCCACAATCGCAACATCAGAGACTTGCTTATCGACATTTTCGCGTCCTTTGATGAATTATCGAGAGGTCCGATAAGACGACCTATTCACAGCATTGAACTGATCTTGGGTATATAAGACCAACCACAAACGACACAATGAATCTCACAATCATCACCAAATTGTGTAGTACATCATGGCGCCAACAAACAGTCTTCTCTACAAGAACTTCCAGAAGCACCCCGCTGCTCTGATTGAGTCGACGTCGGGGGTTTATCTCAACACCAGCGATGGCCGTAAGATCCTAGACGCTACGAGCGGCGCCGCTGTTGCATGTCTGGGCTATGACAACAAGAACGTTCAGAAAGCTGTTGTTGAACAGCTCGTGAGTGTTCCGTACTGTCATCCGGGCTTTTACAAGACGCAGGCTGCGGAGGATCTTGCGGATTTTCTCGTTCAGTCTACGGATGGTCTTATGTCCAAGGCTGTTCTCTGCGGCTCAGGTAGGTTCTCTCCCATGGAATGCTATTGGAGCGAAGTGTTAATCGTGTTTTAGGTTCCGAAGCAGTCGAAGTCGCCCTCAAGCTCGCCAAAACGCACTTCTCCCACCTTGCGATTCCGCAGACCGAACGAAGCCACTTCATCGCCCGCGTAGGAGCATGGCACGGTGCGACACTCGGTGCCCTTACACTGGGCGATTTCAAAGTCCGGAAAGATCCCTTCGTGCAAATGATCTCGCAGAATTCCTCGCGTGTATCAGCGTGCAGTGCGTACCGAGGCCAGCGCGAGGGCGAAGATGAAGAGGCGTATGTTCGACGTCTTGCGCAGGAACTCGATGATGAGTTCCAGCGGATCGGGCCGGAGAAGGTCTGCGCTTTTGTGGCCGAGACCGTTGGAGGGAGTGCAAGTGACCTTATCGTTGTGTGAAAATGGTATGACTAATGATGTTGTAGGCGAGTGGTTGCGCTATGCCCGTCAAGGGATATTTCCCTGCTATGAAGGCCGTTTGCGAAAAGTACAACGCTCTTCTTATTCTCGACGAAGTCATGTGCGGAATGGGTCGCACGGGCACACTCCATGCATGGGAGCAAGAAGACGTTGTTCCTGATATCCTCGTCGTCGGAAAGGGTCTCGGTGCAGGCTACGCTCCTGTCTCTGCCGTCATGATCAACGCAAAGCTCGTTGAGTCGTTCCAAAAGTCCGGCAAGGGCTTTGCGCACGGCCAGACATACATGGCTCACCCGCAAGCCGCTGCAGCAGCCCTTAAGGTCCAGCAGATCATCCGCGACGAGAACATGGTATCGCACGTGCGCTCCATGGGCGCGTATCTCGGCACCAAGCTCAAAGAGCGCCTGCTCCCGATGCCCTACGTCGGCGACATCCGCGGCCGCGGGCTCTTCTGGGCCGTTGAGTTCGTCACCAACAAGACGACCAAAACACCGTTCCCCTACGATCTCGGTCTGAACAGTATGCTTCACGCTCGTGGAATGAGTCCCGGCTACGAAATCGCGTTGTTTAACGCGAATGGCGGGTATGATGGGTACAGCGGGGATCACTTTTTGATCTGTCCTCCGTTTATCGTGACGAAGGATGATGTGGATGATATTGTGGAGAGGACTGCGCGGGTGATTGAGGATACGTTTGAGGAGTTGGGCAATTCTGCGGTTTGGGAGAAGATTACCCTGCAGATGGAGATTGACAACAAGATTGAGGTTGAGGTGCAGCCTGTTGGGGCCATGGTGGCTGCGCAGTGATGAAAAAGTATATAGACATTTCATTTGTGTATTCTTGGTAGATTCTGAATGATTACATGTTGTTTCTGAAACTTGAGGAGCCTGGAATATGAGATGAAACTGTTGCACGTCAAGTCCATGTTGCATTGATTCCCATATTGTAACGTTGAAGCATACAGTTCAACGGTAGAACTCAAACCTGAGTATAACGGTATAGAACAAACTCAATTTCGGGCTAAGATCAATTGAGAGTGTTACCTACTGTCGTTATCACCAAATGCTAAGGGGTTGAACGACTCAACGTCCTGAACAGCCAATTAGCAAGCGCGATGGCCCACGAGATTTGCCGCGCGAGTAACCTAATCACAAATGTGAGGCATTCCTCCAACAAAATCCGGGCGAATGGTTTAGTGGTATAATACTCCCTTAGCATAATTCGACCGAATAATCTGGGAGTGGTCCAGGGTTCGATTCCCTGTTCGTCCATCGAAGGTGGTTAGACTCCACCAAAATCCTCTTTTTGCTGTCATTCACACCAGCTGCTTTTTGTCACATGTAATACCATCCGCCTGAAACAACACCTGAGGTCTTGGATTACGGGCAAAAATGAAGTCATCAAAGAGCCCCCAAGTTGCTCATACTTTTATTACTTATGGTTATCTTCAAGACCAAACTTTTCAACCTCCTGCACCTTCCCTCACCAAACCTGTACCTTCCCCTTGAGCGAATGACTTGCTCCTTGACACAGGCTTCGTCAATCTTGACTTTACACTCTGCATCGTCATTAAAACACTACGAATATCTATCTCGCTTGACACAGCATCAATAGCACTATTGACTGTCGCTTGTGCTCTTCTTTTGCCATCCTCATCGCCTCTCTGAATCCGACATCCGATCAACAACACTCGAGACCGAAGCACCCGTCATTCACCACCGTGATCATGAGCGAATCTGCACAAGATCCCAGTGTTCCTTTCCCACAACCTGCAATACCGTTAGACATGGACCGACTCCTCGAGGGCGCGAGTCCTGAAGACCACAGCAGAAGCAGAGGAGTTATCAAAAGCGGCTTCCACTGGGACCCTTCTTCCGAGATAACCCCCATAGGAAACGGGTTTCTCGGGTGTGCCATGAGACTATATGTAACAGACTCGGCCACTAATTTCCGGATCGATGATTTTTGGCTGGCGATGCTCGCACGCCTGAGACCCGAGATCTACAAAGCCTATCCCGCCCCAGAGAATTACGATATCCCAGCAGTAATCGATCCTGCCCAGCTTGACACTCAAGAAGGTGTAGTTGACTTGATGACCCGTTTGATTCAAAGAAGATTCCCCGAGTCGGTCGCGAAAGTCCTCATGCCCGATTTCAGCGTTACCACGGTCGCAGACTTCGCTTCAGCTGCACTTATCCTTGCCGGTACACCCTACAAAATCACTATAGACGAACCAGAAGAAGAAGAAGAACTACCGGAATCTGTGGAGGATCCAAAGTATAGAGATGTGACGCTAGTAGGAACTGATGACGATTGGTTGGAGTTGATCATCAAGCTCGGAGCGATTGAAGACTGGTCCCCTGAACTGCGCGACCTCGTAGGCTAGTACTTTCCGATCGCTGGGGCAGTCTTGGAGCTAGGTCAACAACGGAAGCGTGAGATTACCTGCAAATTCTGGGAGCACATGTTCCATGGGTCCAGACGTTACAATGGTTGGATAAACGACTTCGTTATCCCGAATATAGTCGACCCGGTGTCTGGAGAGCTCCTGCGAAAGGGTCAAGTTCTTGCCGCCATTGGATCATTGACTGTGAAGGTAGAGGAAGAGGACGCGGACTACACATTGGTTGGGGGGCTGCCTGGATTCTCGCCGGGACGCTCTGGTGAGGAGGACCCGTGGCGTGGCGTGGGGGCGGTTGTTATGCAGCCCTTGTCTGGTTGGATGTTGTACAAGAACAAAAGAGATCCCGAGCACATGGAACCCTGAGAAAAGAAAGGATGCGGCTTGAGATTGAGGAATTACGGAGGTTAAAGGCAGAGGCAATTAGGAAGAGAGTATCAGCGTTCGATAATTAGCGTAGTTAATGAAAGATTTATCGGAAGGTTCGAGTGAATAAAGGAAGTATCACTTCTGAAGCATTATTTCACTAGGTAACTTGTAGAGGTATTGATAAGGTTTGCGCAAACTTTAGGTGACGCTTTAGGATATCACAAAACCTAAGATCATGTAAGACCATCTAAGCCTCTGACCCTCGGGACAAAATATTTAGGTAAGTTCAAGACTACTTGAGCCCCGTTAACATAATGTTAGAAGAGTTTGCCTTATCATTACCTAATTTATGAACTATATACATAGAAGGAGAAAAACAAATGACATTTACAAAGATTGCCTTCGGATAGTGGACCATCTAATAGCATGCGGTCCACAGCCCATCTTTCAAGGTAGCCTTGGTTACCTGACCGCCTTTCTAGTCAATCCACTACAGATCCAGCTCTACTGGAAACTGAACTCAGCAGTGGTAACATCACTGAGCTGGTTTTCATTTCCATAAAACACATTGTTGCTCTCAATATGCCAATAAATGGGGGTATTGCCGTTCTCAGACTCGCAGGAGAGAAGACCCGAGACAACCTCACATTTGACAAAAAAGCGATATGGGTTTGCTTGAATGTTTTGGTACGTGTCGAACGAGAAGGAAAGCTGGGGACCCGCTGGAATGACGGTTTTGAGGTAGAATGTCGTCCCGTCAATTACGGTGGTGAGGCGACCGTCTTGCTCCAGGGTGAAGAGTGCGGGAGTGGTTCCCCGGCTACTGAGAACCAGATCTGGGGACAAGTAGGTGTATGTTGTGGTGCCATCGGAGAGGGTTACTTTAATTGGAGTTCCTTGGGGGACAGCTGAGGTGATGGTTGATACAGCGGCTGTTGTAGTGGGTGACGGCTTGCAGAGTCCCGCAAGAGCGATTCCTGCCTGAGCCGAGGCAAGGAAAAAAGAGAGAGACTGTGAGAAACGCATGGTGAAAAGGAGTGGATGTGGTTGAGGACCTACGAGTAAACGAGTGTGATACGAAAAAGTCAGAGGTGCGCGGGGATGCCAAGGCTGGGGTAATGAGATATTAGTTTTATAGATCTTCAATAAGGGGTTCCTAATTTCGCAAATCGGCAACTATATCGAATTATCAGTTGCTAGTTAGGAACTACCAGTGCTGGTTTGCCGCTGTGCCGGTACACTAAGGTAGCTACAAGTGTCGCTAAATTAGATCATAAGGCGAGTTTGTGACGAAAAGACTGAGCTATGAACGCCACATTTGTACTCAGGCGGAGTTTTCCAAGTTCATTGGAAATAATACGAGATTCGCGAAAATCCCTCATTATAAGTCTCAGACCAGTTTATGGTAGCTTCATTCATAGAGCGCTGCTTGGAACAGATGACATCTTCACCTTAGTTAGGTGTTGCTAAAATTATCTTAATATCGTGAGCATATAACCTTGTGCGCAGTGCAGTGGCCTTATTCTTCATTGCTGCATCGTGATGCCTTTCTAAACGCCCAGAGACTTCTGCACAGTGTCCCAGATGCCCTCTGCTTCGAGGAAAATATGATCGATCTCTTTCAGCGATAACCCACGTGTCTCGGGGGCAAAAAGAAGGTCGTTGGAAAAAAAGCCGTTTTTATGCACGCAAAAATAATGTAGTATCGGTATTCTAATGCGTCAAATTCAACAGGCGTGACCTGGGCAATAAGGAAATTGGAGACCAGATGGCTGCCGTGGAGAGCGCGTTGATAGTCACCCCGATACTGAGGAGGAGCGACCTCTGTTGCGTGGAGAAAAGTGAGACCGGCGAAGCCCCAGGCAAATATGAAAAGATAGAGAAACAGGGCAACTACAGCGAATATGAGAGCAGCCTTATGGCTCTGCATGGCGGTCGTAATGGCAAGGACAGCTATGAGGACAGCCATGCCACCAAACGAGATCAGCATCAGCTTGCGTCTGCCAAAGCTGTCAATGGTGAAGGACGACAGACCACCACCACCGATCAACTGGAATGTAGACATAGCGGCCGCCAGGATTCTGGACTTCACGGGATCCATGTCTAGACAGACCTGGAAGATAATTGTGGTATAAAAGGCGACGGTATCGACACCACAAATCTGCTGAAAGACCAGAGTCCAGACGGCAGGCATTGTTCGATGAAGGAGTCTCTGCTTCCCGAGCGAAAGATGTTCCAGAACGAGGTAACGCCAAAGGATTCAAGAGAATCCTGAGTTTGGGCGATGATGCTGCCGACCACTGGCGACTGGGGATCAACCCTCTCGAGCAGAGCCAGGACTCTACTTGCCTAGTCCAATCTATTCATCTTGATGAGCCAGCGGGGGGTGACCCGGGAAGAATGAGTACTGATCCTGCCACCAGCAAAGACAGGAGGATCTGTAGTGACAGAGAAGCCCTCCAGGAAATCGAGCTCGTGTTGCTCAGAAAGTAGAAGCTAAAGTCGACCTAGAGCGCAAGGGGTATGTCTGAACTAATAAATAAGCCTGTAGTGACGACGCTGGATCCTCTGTTAGCTGGTTTGGAAAGCTTAGAAGCTCATACCGGGACGGCAGCCACGTAGTCCCCAGTACCCAATCCGATCACGAGGCGCGCCACGATAAGCTGAGGAAAAGAGACTGAGGAGACCATAATTACAGCGCCGACAATGGAAACTAATGTGGCGAGAAATATGATAAGACGACGACCGAGCCTGTCACCGGCTTGGATGCATGCTAATGAGCTAAATATGCCTCCTACCAAATACTAAGACATGACGGCACCTACACAGCACTTGTGATTAGCTCTTACCATGCGCCCTTGCAAGCAATTCAAGGCGTTTGAAGAGGAAACAGGAAGAGAACGTGGAAATTTACCCTGGATATTCGAATTCTTGGAACGCTCAGGGCCATTGGTCGTGATGGTATCCATCTGAGGAAACCTTGCTATAAACGAGTCCAGTGTGAGCACGCCACCAAGCACCGCTTGATTGTATCCATAGCATAGGAAAGTGGGTCCCACGACTAACATCAGAGCTGCCGAACTTTGTCTCTGACCTTGCAGTTAAGGTTGGAAGTTTATCATCCTCATAGTGATGCAGATGGCGAATGATACGCAGTGGGAACTCAGGTCCCGAGTTGATTCAGATCGAAAGATAAGGCATGAGGGTTGGAGATAAATCCATAGTGAGGTTTCAGCGACTCAGTTAATTGTATAGAGGTGATCGCGAATATTTGTAAAACTGCTCGCATAACCTCTCCCTCATCTGATGATCGTCACTGGCATGCATGTTGCGATTTCTAGCGGGTTAGCCTCTCAACTCATCTGTTTCACCCACGTATTCTTCTTCTCTATTCTTCTTCTTCCGAAATCTGTTTACTTGTGGCTATGATCGACTCGACCAAATCCAAGACCCTGAAACATGAACCTACAGATATGGGTCCGACGGTCCCCGCAGGAGTCCGACGATCTCCGTCGGCATCATCCCCTTTGTTGGTTTGACTTTGACTGCCAGGAGTTGGATTACCGAGCGCGATCAAATTTAGAAGAATCCATAGAACTAGATCCTTTACTGCGCAAATAGTTGATAATGAAAGGGAAAAAGCCATCTCGACTCGATGGATGCGGTCCTGGAATTGAACAACGACGACTCCAGATTATCCCATCTTCAAATCAAAAGACTAGTTTTCGGAAAGATGAATCGTCTCCTGCTTTCTGTTTTACTATTCGGCTATGGTATCGCCATGGCAGCTACTGATCAAGGCCTAGTTAAGCCC
The DNA here is from genome assembly GCA_002980475.2 of Fusarium beomiforme. Classification (NCBI taxonomy): domain Eukaryota; kingdom Fungi; phylum Ascomycota; class Sordariomycetes; order Hypocreales; family Nectriaceae; genus Fusarium; species Fusarium beomiforme. The sequence goes on from PVQB02000222.1 coordinate 98,922, forward strand.
AAGATCATGATTTTAGCCAACTTCCCACCAGAAGAGAAGATCTGGCATGACATTCCCGACTTTGATATCCTGGCACGACCAGTGACTGTACCAGGCATCTCGCCGCTCTATCCCAAAGTGCATTGCACTTCCGACGGCGACATCTGCAAGATGAGCACGGGATTGGGTCGTAAGTGCATGACAGTCCGGAATTCTTTGAACTTCTCAGTAATAACCAACTTTGTTGCTCCATAGAGGTCAATGCCGCTACCACCATGGCCGCGCTCGTCTATTCAGGCATGTTTGATCTCACGCAGACCTACTTCCTCATCGCTAGCATCGCTGGTATCAACCCTACCGTGGGGACCCTCAACAGTGTCGTTTTCTCCCGCTACGTTGTTCAGATAGCGCTTCAGTATGAGTTTGACATTCGCGATCTCCCTGAAAACTATACCACGGGTTATATTCCGCTGGGGTCCAAGGCACCGGGTGAATATCCACGTATTGCATATGGCACAGAAGTCTTTGAGCTCAACGCGTCGCTTCGTGACATGGTGATGCAGATTGCCTCCCAGGTGGAACTTGGAGACTCGGAGGTATCCAAGAAATACCGTGCCAAGTATGCAGCCAACCCAGAGTACAAGGCCGCTGCTCAGCCTCCGAGGGTCTTTGCAGGCGACTGCGTCGAGGGCGACAACTTCTGGACGGGTAGAATGCTGAGCGAAGCCTTCTCCAACTATACGAAGCTTATCACCAACGGCACTGGCGTGTACACGACCACGGCCATGGAAGACGCCGGCACGCTCAACCCTCTGCTTCGCGCCGCCAAGCTAGAACTGGTTGACTTTGGACGGATCATTCTTATGCGCGCTGCAAGCAACTTTGATCGTCCACCACCTGGCCGAACGGCGGCTCAACACAAGTTCTGGACCGACGAAGGCTCTTTCGAGTCAAGCCTGGGCAACGTGCGACGCTGCGGTCTCCGGATCATCCAGAATATTCTTCAGAACTGGGACAGTAGATTCAGCGCGGGCATTCCGGCTAAGAATTACATTGGTGATATCTTGGGCACGCTGGGTGGGAAGCGTGACTTTGGGCCGGAGAAGTTTGGTTATAACCCTATCTTGGACGAGGTTGAGGACGATAATCCTATGCCAGATGCTCATAGCGATGGCAAAGACGAACTGTGATGCCATTACAGATATCTACGTACCCGGTATCGCCCAAACTACAATTGGCCATTTGTTCGCTCTCCTAAGCTGTATCGAGCCTTACGATAGGCTTGTGGGCTTGTCGCTAGATCCAAAGTACAGAAATGAACGCCGTGAAGGCGTCACAGGGGATACACACCCCTGAGAACACCAAAAGTATATAGCACAGGCAATTCAATGTCTCCTGATTATGCCTTCTGTTGCTTCAGGACTGAGGGTTTATATTGCACTTGCATGACGTGACTTGTACAGATGGAAAGATGTACTACATAGAGAGCAAAATAATAATCCAATCGACCTTTAATACTCGGTTGAATATGCCTTGGTGGAAATAAGAGGAACAGGAGAGTTCATTCAGCCAAGATCCATAGCATTGACAAAACTTGCCGTAGGACCGGTAATTGGGGTGTTGGTTGCCAGAAGAGCTGTAGCCTGTAAGCCACGATTTACGCGAGCCATTGCGCAGCCCGAGCGTACCGCATTTTGGCCTATCACAGCAGGGTGGCTAAATGATTGTTACTTGGGAGAACCAACGAACGGCCTAACCGGGTCAGCGATTCATTGGGGTCTGCACCAACGTTATCTCACAACATCACAACCCCCGCTTTAGCTACGACGCTCCTTTAGCCAAATCATCATAAGGCGATTACAATCTAGGTTAGCTAAAAGAGGGCCGCAGCTGGAGCCGGGGTCGTGATATAGAGCTATGTTCCCTTCTTATCTCCATTTTAAGAAAACACCCAAGACTTGAGTACGGAACAGTTGACAGACGTTCTGACGCATCGAAATCGTGGTCTGGTGGTGGTTTTCTGCTTTCTATTTCCCCTCACTCTGCTTCTTTTTTTGTGTCTTCAAACCCGACCGCAAGATGCCGAATCCCAGGCGTGCGATGTCATGCAAGACATGCCGCCGATTAAAGACAAGGTGCGATGTGCCGCCCGGCGCAAGCAATTGTCATCGTTGCACCACCCTGAGGTATGTGCCCTGGCCCTTTAATGAACTGTGTCCCGACTGTGCTTGAGCAGCATAAGATCAGCAAAGCTTATTTCACGGGTGGCCTGAGCTCTACAGACTTCAATGCTCGTTACCTCAATCACACGAACCGAAAGACAAGGAGCCCGATGTATCCAACAGTCCACAGCAATTGAATACCCGCTTGGACCCAGGCTCACTTGAGCGGTGAGACTTCTCTAACTTGCATCACATACAGCGTCACGAGATTGACTAAGCCTTCCAGGTTGGCCGCATTGGAAGCGGCCGTAAGTGAGATCAAGCAATACCTCGGTTGGCCCACGCAAGGGAGTACTCTCCAGAAAAACGCCAACCATGCCCAGACTTCGGTATACGACGCACCTGGAAGTGCCGTGAATAAAGGCAGTGATGGATTCATGGTCCAGCCCAGTTCGACCCCAGCGACGCATTCTACGGCTCAATCTGGCCCATGGAGTTCCGCACCCAACGAAGAAACTGCCCCCAAAACTGCGCCCATTCAGGTCGTGCGTCGGCTGAATAAGATTATTACGGATGAGATGCCGGCACCGGGGCAACTTCCAGACATTACTCTGTCACAATTGTCGAGTATTGGTTTCGAGATTGATGGCCTTGGGCTGTCTTTATTTCGTGGGTATGTATGCTCTTGTTTGCTGCTTTCCAAGATGCATTTGCTTACAGAAATAACTTTTGCAGTTTTGAACGGATGCTGGCACCTATACCGTTCATGACTGTCGACTTCGAGGATCTCAAGATGACAAACACTCCCCTCCTTGCCGCCTGCATACTCGCAGGCTTCCAGACCATTCCATCACTGTTGGGCTCAGATCTACACATGGCGCTTCACAAACTCGTCAGAGACCGTCTCTCCAAAGCGATCCTAAATACGCCAGTTCATATGAGCGTTATTCAGATCATGATCATCTTCAGCGCGTGGAATCTCGGCATGCCCTTTCACGCCCAATACATCGACAGCTGGATGATGAGCGGCTCTGCGCTTCTGCATCTGACGCTGAGTTGCGGTGACGTGGTGGCGGTAGAGAGCTTGGAGGCTATTTCCACACGAGGGGAGTACAGCAGCGAGATTCGAGCCTGGATCGTCACTGTCTTAGTTCATCTGAAGTAAGTGCATGCTTCAACAGTCTTTCTGGGAGGCTTCAGGGAATTGCTGACGTGTAGCCTAGATTTGCGGTCGGTGTAGGGCAGCATGTCGCATTGGACCACTCATATCTGGAGAAGCTCTCCTCTCTTGTGGTGAATCCTTCTGTCGATCCGTCTCTCTTTAATCTCGTACTGGAGTTACGGCTCTATATCATACTATATAGCACTGTCATTAAGCGGTCAATCTCTGTTGATAATGCATGGCTCAAGATAGAGGAGTGGGCGAAAAGTTACAACACAAGTGAGTTTGCCGTGTGCGCTTTCGAGATTCATTCCGCTGATTCTTCTGTGAAGACCGAGCTGGGCATCTAAATCTTGCCTACTTATCAGTCAGCCTAACTCTTATCCGCTGGGAACTAGTACAGGTCGGCAGTATATCACAATCGTACCTAGATAGGATAGCAGCAGGAGAGCAACGCAGCAGCACCCTTGTCAAGGTGGCATTGGATAGATCCCAACAGCTTCTACAGCAACTCGCTTCTTTACATCCGCCTGCTTTCCGTGCGACGCTGGCACACGACTTTCTCATAGGAGCCTACGCTGCCTTGACTTTAACCGACTTCAGCGCCTACATCGACGATGTTCAGCCGGCAGTGACTGTTATGGAAAGCGTACTGGCGCAACGACACCAATTCGAGACTACAGAGCCCGTGCTGGCTTGGGCTACGGAAGTTATGCGCGCTCGGTTGCAGGCGAATATGGAACAGGACGTGGCTTCTTTGATACCTGGCGCACCGACTGATTGGATCCCCGATATACTCATAGGGGCGGTACCCTTAGAAGAGGGTCGCGAAAACGACGATTTTATGATTCCGGTGTAATGTATATAGATGTTAAATATATGAAGGTGCTAAGCAAAATCAAAATACAGGGACCTGTTGCCTACATACACAAACTTTGCATCTGCACTAGACTACGGAACTCACATGGGACAATCCATGGTTCTCCTTTCCCTCTTTTCCACGGTCCTCATCGCCATTGAGCGAGGAGGGAACAACCTCCTGGTTTAACACCTCGACGTCGTACTCATCAACATAATCCTTCGGTTCCTGCCATCCTGTCTGCATCGGGTGGTACCCGCTATTAGGGAACCATCGACTAAGGAGATAATATCCGCCAAAGGTTACAAAAAGAGTGAACGGGTAAGCAAAGTAGTAGAAACGGATGACACCGAGCGGTGCAGCGACGCCAAGGGAGTGAAGAAATCCGTAGAAGCTTGGTGCGACGGCGATAACGTAGATAGCAAAGGCGTTGGGGTTCCAGCCGCGATAGAAACGGTAGACGCTTCCGCTTTTCGCTGTATATAGGTCTGAAACGACTAGTTTGCCTCGGCGGAGTAGGTAGTAGTCGCAGATGATGATTCCCGAGATGGCAGCTAGGAAGATCTGGTATGATGCGAGAAAGGTGATGAATACGCTCGCCGATGCCAAAAGATACCAGGGGCAGATGGCAAAGGAGAGAACTTGAACGAAAATCATTAGCTTCAAGAATACGCATCAGGAGTAAAGTGCAGTCATCTTACCGGCGCAGATGAAGAAGCCGCGTTTGACAGTGATGTACTTGGGAGCAAGAGCTGCGATGTCGTTTCCGGCACTACAAGTATCATTTAGTGAAATTTCTTTTTCGGGGGGCCTCACGAAGGGATAACATACGAGATAGAGTTCTCGAAGATGGAAGAGAAGATGGTGGAGTATACAAACGCCAATGCGATCATGGCACACCCGGCGCGGTTCGCTGGTGTGTATCTGTCCCCTTCCATCATTCTGTCAAGGAGCTCGAGTGGGTTCCAAATCAACTATACCAGTAAGCATATGCCCTTTCACCGCGAGATCATCTTACCTCGCCAAAGATGCTGGGACTAGTAGCGGCAATAACATTACCAAAGACAGCAACCAGCAAGTTAGAAACGGGGAATCCAAAGACTTGGCCGGTTACAACATCATTAGGTTTATGAGTATATCGTTGGATATCGGCCGCATTCGAGATAAAGGTGCCGCACTGAGCGAGGCCGATGAAAATGAATCTGGCAATGTTCCAAGACTTTTCAGATCCGTGGATCGTCGAGCCCTTTCGCAGGAAATCAGTCGTGCCACCGGCTCGCGATACGGTCCAGGCGACGAAGCAGATGACACCGCCGTAGTAGACAGCAACTTTGATGTAGACAAGATTTCTCATCTTTGGGATCGGGATAAAGAGAAAAGCGCAGTTGATGAGCCTGTGGAAAAAGTATCAGCACGAAGAACTAAAGTTCGGAGGGGACAGGCGAGAAGATCCCAGGAGAGAACTCTTACCAGTAGACCACGAAGCATATCATCCCACCACTGCTAAGAGCGGAATTGGGGCCCATAGTGTCGTGGATCCGTGCAATACCAGGGAAGATGGCATGGAGGAAGACACTTTGCACCGGTTAGATGTCCATTCCGTTCTTCTTCTAGTGATAGAAGGGAAGGAAGAGGCAACCTACTACATGCTTTGAGCTCCCTGCACTTGCTGTACTCCATTCCATACGATTGACATGACAGATCGATTAAACGTGGGCCAATAAGCTCCCCATGGCCCGAAACTCGAGCGGCAAAGAACCGGAAACGGGATTCGGTACACGGCGCCGCCCCGTCCGTTGAGCGTCAAGAGGATACCAGCCAAGATCTGGCCAGCAAGCGTGCACGCGACAGCTTCCCACATGGACAGACCAACAGTCAGGCCAGTGGACGCGGCGTAAAGGTTGCTGACATTCGCTGTAGCCGAAAACCAGAAGAAGAAATAGGTCGTCTGCGTCCATGCTCGGTCGGCAAGGGGAACGGGGCGGATAGAATCGTTGTCTAGGACAGAGACGGTTCGGGGATTGCCGTTCTGGTCTTTCGCTTCGACGCGAAGTCGTTGATGGAGACTAGATAGCATGATGGGCCAAAGTCAGAGATGGAGTTGCAGGTGCATAAAAACCTGGTAAATGTCGTGCTGGAATGCATGCGACACATGATCGCCGTGCGTCTTTATATAAGCGCTTCATGTATCCTTATCATCAGACGATGAGAATATCAGAACCAACAAACAATATCTCGACTCTCCCTGCACTCTCCCCAGATTCTGGTGTATATCGCACGGCACCGCATTCATGGCTCATTGTCAAGCTACTATCTCAGATCTCGTTCTCGAGTCCCAGGAAATCGGGTTGGGAGACGCTAAAGAGATATGCTAACTTGGCTAAGGCAAGCTTTGGAGAAGTTCCGACGGTGTCCGTCGGCACCCTCCCGATGGTCTCCGTCGGGGGTGGCAAGCAATCAACAGATAAGAGTTGTGTCTATTATGAACCTGGAATGGTGGTTGCTTGGCTAATGTAATGGATAAATCTATACCTGTTCCCGCATTATATCCGTTCAAGATAATAGGCAGCTGCAGATCAACCATGCTGCTGTTGCAACGGATCATGTGAAGCAGACAAGTATATAATGCTATAGCATTATCGAGCTAAGAGGCAGCGAGTACCGGAAGTCTACAGCGCCGAAGTATCGAAGCTGAAGTCTCTCGAGCCAACATAACAGACAAACAGTTTTCTATAGAGCTACACTTCAATGCATCCATTCAGGAAATAGTTGAAAATAAAAACACGCCAGTCTTGAAGTCATGGATCAACAGAACATCTGTCAGCCTCGGATTGCGTCAGAGGTAGATCCTGCCAAGATTTCTGAAACGGCTCGCCAACATCCGAGCATATTGCAATATCACGCAGATCGTGAGGCTCTTATACAGTCCGAGAAGACGCAGCGACACGACGTTGCATTCGCCGCTTCTATGTCACCAGTGGCGAAAAGGGCCTCAGCTCTACTAGCTTCTCTTCGCCAAAAGGAGCTTCGAGAGATCTGGAATGCAGACTTGGGTGTCAATGGTACTGCAATTGGTGACGCGCCGTGCTACGGGATGGCATTCCCGCTCTCTCGGAACAGAATGGAGACCACGAAAACCTGGGAGATGCTGGACAAAATGCCCAAGGGCGCTCTTCTGCATGCCCACTTCGACGCTATGGTGGACGTGGACTGGTTGGTTGAGCGCTGCCTCCGTGAACCAAACTTGTGCCTTGTCTGTCCGGTGGACGGCGGTCTGTTAACAGATGCGGCTCCAAGGCCACTGGTGATATTTGATGACTCGGTATCTACCTCGAATAATGAAGAATGCAATATCTGGAGCTCTAGCTACCGAGCCAACAACCCCATGCTTATGGCGGAAGCAAAGAGTCGGTTTTTATCGACGCAGGGCATGGATTTTGAGCAGTGGATCTTCAAGCAATGTATACTCTCACCTGACGACAGTCTCCTGCATCATCAAGGCATCGATGCTATCTGGCAAAAATTCCAAAACTGCATCCCTTTTGTCGGCGAGTTCCTCTTCTACGAGCCCGTCTTCAGGGATGCTATGCAACGTCTACTGGGCCAGCTCGCCGGCAACGGCATCATGTACGTGGACTTCCGGCTGGCGTTCAACGGGTTCCGTTTTCGAAGAGCAGGTCGGACAGAAGTGGACGAGGATGGAGTGGAAACTTTCTTTCGTGCGTTCGGGGACGAAATTGAGAAGTTCAAGCAGACGGTAGAAGGCGCGTGCTTCCAAGGGGCTCGGATGATCTGGACGGCGATGAGGGGTCTGGACGATGAATCTATCGTGGCATCTATGAAGGACTGCCTACGGATCAAATCGATGTTCCCGCACCTCATATGCGGCTTTGATTTCGTCGGCCAGGAGGACATAGGCAGGCCACTGGTGGATCTGGCACCTTTGGCATTATGGTTCCAGCAGGAGTGCGCGGCGGCTGGCGTGGAGATCCCTTTCTTTCTTCACGCCGGCGAATGTCTCGGTGACGGCAACTCAACAGACAACAACCTTTTCGACGCTCTTCTTCTAGGCGCAAGACGGATTGGACATGGTTTCTCACTTTACAAGCATCCTCTATTAATCGATAAGATCAAGGAGAAGGGGATCCTAGTCGAGACATGTCCCATCTCAAACGAGGTGCTCCGGCTTACATCATCCTGTCTTGCTCATCCCATGGGGGCGCTTCTCTCGCGCTGTGTGCCGGTGTGTTTGAACAACGACGATCCGGCGATCCTCGGACATGGGAGGAATGGTTTAACACATGATATGTGCCAAGCCTTTATGGCGTCGGATAATCTAGGTCTTGAGGGATTGGGAACTATGGCTGAGAATTCGATCAAGTGGTCGGCCATGGAGGACCAAAGTTCAGATGAATGGATCCAAGAGATAGATAAGGGATATTCTGGGGCAAAGATTAAGGCGCAGGCTCTGTTGCAGTGGAAAGAGGACTTTAATACGTGGTGTGAGTGGGTTGTAGACGAGCTGTCGCAATAGTCTGAACGCCGTAGGGTGGAGATGATGATAGAAAAGGCAAGGAGGTGCCTTGATTGACTGTTGGCTTATTTAGCGGCGTCTCCAAAGGCGATTCGATTGCCGGCCTATGGACAAAAGAATCAAATCTGATTTTTCACCCGTCTTGGTCTGTTTTATTGTTCCTGGTGGCAGAAATCACTGATCTTCTACATATAATCTATATACACGAACAAACTGCATCTCCAATACTGATCTAAACCTTCACAGTAGCACCAGTTATGCTAATAGTATAATCAAGACCCTTCGAAACATCAGGACTCAAGTCAAAGCCATCATACAGAATAGGCTTAGCAGGAGCATTGGCAACAACGACACTGACATCGTCGCCAGCTTGAACAGGAACAGAACCAGCACCATCCTTCAAAGTGACGTATGATGACTGCCCGCCTTTGCGGTAGATGGAAACAGTAGCGACGAACTCAGCATCAGCAGAAACCTTGACTTCCAGCTGCGTGCCGGTAACTTCGAGAGGAATGATGTTGGCGCCCATATAGCGAGGTTGGCGATCGGCTTTAGGCTTGTAGGAGCCAGTGCCAGCGGCTTCCATGTTGGCGAAGTTGATCTCAGATCGCTGCTGGAAGAAAACCTCTTGGGCTGTTGGATGGCCGATGTCGACGTAGGCCATGCGTGCCCAGTATCGACCAACGATATCACCAACAGTAGCGTTCTGCGAGACTCGTGCAAGAGTGTGAAGAGGTGTCTCGTTGCTGTCCTTCTCATATTGCAACTGCAGCTGTCGAATGGTGTCTTGACCCAGGCCGGCAAAGTCATCGGGGTTGTAGGTCAAATAAGCCAGGAAAGGCCAAGCTTGGTAGTAATTACCAGTATCAACGGAGCCATCGACGATGACTTGGTGAGAATCACCAAGAACTTTCTTGAGGTCGATTTCTGTGGGCGAAGTCTCCTGGTTATGGTTCTTTCGGGCAGGGGCGCAGATATCAGAGGTCTTATAGGTATCGGCGACCCAGTTGGCGAGAGTCTCCCACCAAGCGCCAGTTCGACCCTGGTTTACCCAAGCTTTTTGGTGATAATGCATTCCATGTCCGTATTCATGGACAGTTACACCCGGAACAGCAAGATATTGATCCACAACCTCAAGATAAGCCATTCCCGTGGCTTGGTCACTGTGCATCACACCCGCCGCGCCAGATAAGTCGCCGACAGTGTAGATATTAGTCTTGTACTTAGGACCAGTATCCGTTGCATCGTTGAAAGAAAGGCCCGGAGATCGCCATTTTAGAGTTCCGACGAAGCACTCATATGCTGCTTCGAGCATATCGATTGCTTGGGCTGTTGCATCGGGTGAACCTGCGTAGACGCGGAAATGGGGAGAGTCCTTGAAGTTGGAGCCGCCAGGGCCGATGTTGGGATTCGCCGTGTATGTTTCTGCTGCCGCCGGGGCATCAGCTGATTGAGTTACGGCCTGAGGAAGAGCATGACCCCCGATAGCAAGGAGGCTGAAAGTCGCAGACTTGAAGAGAATCATTGTAACGAATGACGAAACGAAAGTGATATACTGAAAGAAGATAAAAAGAATGGAATGCACGCAGAACAGTTAGATTGACAAACATGGGCGATCATCTTGTTTTTATGGTTGGTTCATGCTTAATTGGAACGTGCGAGCGAAGTTCCTTCATTGGTGGATTATTTATGTTTCTGTCTATAGCGGTTTCAATATATAGTGTTTCGGAACAGGGTATTTGTTAAGTTTAATTGTTGACACGTGATAAAACGTGTAGGATCATCGAAATGCCAAGAGAAATCGGGGTTGTTTAATTGCAAAGTGGCATTGATAGCGTTTCATCTCGGGGAATTTACGACCGAGGGCCCTGTTGACCTTCGGCGATACATCTAGACAGTTCTTGAACATGAAGCATGTAAAGAACGATAGTATTGACCTAACTAGAAATATTCACTGGAAATAAGTCTTTTTGTTCGGGATTGTTGATCTGGCGATGAGACTCTATCATCACATCATAGCCGATGATTACCCGTCGTATCACGCAATGACCCATGCTTAGAGATGTCATGACTCCATCTCGCGAACCATTGACTCATCCTTGTTTCAACATCCCTCACCACAACATCCCCTAACCTTAGCAAAATGTCTTCAGAACGCGCTGAAGACGCGGCTCAACAGCCTCTGTTGGCAGAGCATCGTCAAGTAGATCACGATGCAGCTGCGTCGCGAGGCACATTCACGCGTAACCTCGGCGCCGTTGAAGCCTTCGGCATCGTTGTTAGTATCGTCATCGGAAGTGGTGTTTTTACATCTCCTGGCTCTATAGACACGAATGTTCCATCGCCGGGCTTGGCGCTGGTTATTTGGTTGATTGGTGGTGTTTTGGCTTGGACTGGTGCTACAACATTTGCTGAGCTTGGGACTGCTATTCCTGGAGAGGGTAAGACTCATCATCCCTTTTTTGGTTCACCTAGGTTATCTGACAAGTTACAGGTGGTGTTCAACCATATCTTCAGCACATATATGGTGATATCTGGGGCTTTCTAGCTGCGTGGACGTGGATCGTAACCGTCATGCCAGCAACACTAGCAATCCTTTCCATCGTCTTCGTCGAAAGCGCCTACTCAGCCGCAGGCGTGGTAAATGAAGACCATCGCATATCACACAAACTTCTCTCTATTCTAGTCCTCATAGTAATGAGCGTGGCAAACTCTATCAGCACAAAAGCCTCCACTCGACTAAACGGCTTCTTCGTGGTACTCAAGTTTTTGAGTATCCTTGTCGTGGTCATGGCCGCGTTGGCGGTTGTTGGCGTTCATGCTACGCACCCGGATAAGGAAGCTGGTGGAGGTGATTGGTTCAAGAAGAACTGGTTTGAGTATCGTGATACATATAATCCGAATGGGCCCGATACGGATTGGAGTAAGTTGAGTCAGTGGGAGATTTTTGGGCACTATTCGGCTGCGCTATATGCGGCTTTATGGGCTTACTCGGGCTGGGACAAGGTGAGTCTTGTTTCTTGCACGCACGGCTGTTACTGACGTGATCAGGCTATTTATGTTTCTGCGGAGCTCTCACAACCTGCCAAGCAACTCCCGCTTGCTATCAACACTTCGATCCCGACAGCGATTATCTGCTTCCTTGCTGCTAACGCTGGATACTATGTTCTCCTCCCGTGGAATGTCGTCAGTACTACTGATAGCGTGGCAGTCACTGCCCTTACGCGCCTCTTGGGTCGAGGGTTTGGCATCTTCACAGCCGTCCTCATTTGTCTAGTTGTTGCAGGCTCTTTGCTGGGCAACTCATTCGTCGCTAGTCGAATGTGTGTCGCTGCAGCTAGGAAGAGCTGGATTCCTAATCTGTTCACCATCGTCGGCCGAATCGGCATCAAGCCCGATGCCGACGAAACGGAGGAGGCTTCTAATGATTCAGATAAAGAAGCTGGTGACGCCCCTATCAATGCTGTCATTCTCTCTGTCATTCTGGCATCTCTGTATATCCTCTTCGGGAGCTTCAGGGCTCTTCTCACCCTGAATGGCCTGGGAGAATATTCGTTCTTCTTCCTCACCGTTCTCGGTGCTATCATCCTACGATACCGGGAACCTGATCTTAAACGTCCGTACAAGACCTTTTCTATCAACCCGATTGTGTTCGTTTTGGTCAGTGGCTTTGTGGTTGTGCGAGGAGCTATTTTCGCCCCCGTTCAAGCGATTGTCATCCTTGTCATCTGGGCTCTTGGCGTTGCTTTTTACAAGGTGCGACAATATTTGGCCACAAGGTAGGATTGGCAGTCAATGGTAAATCGCATCGGTCTTCAATATGTTCGGCAAGAGAAAGGTCTTTGAGTTTGAGTGTCCTTTGTCATAATATGTCAATAGAGTTGGGAATAGCGACGGTAGGTCTTGGTTTACAATATGTAGATACATATCATCAAATCCCTGATACGAATAATGATCTGTTAACCAACGAGGTGGTATCTGATCGCTCCGCTAACGGAGATTGTGCGGCAATTAATGCCGAGTCTAGTATTCTTCATCTCACGCAATGCACGTGGAGATGGCATCATCGCAGCTAGTAACAACTTCGTCAGCAATCTTGATTAGATGCAGGACTAGGATTGGGTGTTAATACGCACTACCATAGGAAGTATGCACCCTAGACTGATTTGTCAGTGATAGATGTGACTTCCCGCGAGTTCAAACGTTGGTGTGCTTGTTGGATATCTGACGACTTGACCGGGATGAGATCCAGGTATCTGGTAGATGCTACTCTGCTTAGCCTAGAAAGAATGAGTATAAATGAAATGCCTTCCCCAACGTTACACCATAATTCATTTCGTAGTATTGACGTTAAGAAAGCATGTCTCAACCACCTGCGAGGAAGTGGTATCACTGGTACTCACCAACTGACACGCCTGAGGAAAGGAAGCTTATCTTAAAGCTTGACCTTCTTCTGGTTCCTTATGCTTTTGTTCTTTACTGGGTGAAATATGTCGATCAGACGAACATCAGTAAGCTCGACGCCCAACTCGCTCTGGGATCTTGTGTTGACATGAACAGACAATGCCTACGTATCTGGTATGGCGGAGGATCTAGGTTTTCACGGCAATGAGTTGGTCCAATTCCAAACGATATTCGTTGTTGGAAACGTCGTCGGCCTCTTGCCGTTCATCTATCTCTTCCCTCGTGTTCCAATGCATATACTTGTTCCTAGTCTCGACCTTGGCATGTCTCCATCCACAAGTCCCAAATCATCCGCTGACCATGATACTAGGATGGGGTATTTTCACCCTTCTCCAGTACCGCGCCACAAGCTACGCGGAAATAATGGCTTATCGCTTCTTGGTATCCATCTTTGAAGCATCATACTTCCCCGGCGTCCATTTTGTCCTAGGAAGCTGGTACAGATCAGATGAGATCGGCAGGAGAGGCGGAAGTTTTTACATAGGCCTCACTCTTGGTACAATGACTGCTGGTCTTTTGCAAGGCGCAGCGACGCAGTACCTCGACGGCCATAATGGTCTTGCTGGGTGGAGATGGAACTTCATCATCAATGCCATCATCACGCTTCCTCTTGCTTTTGTGGGGTACTTCATTTGGCCTGGTACGCCTGACAAGCCGAATCGCTTGGTAATGAAGAAGTGTGAGATCGCCCTTGCAAAAGAGCGGCTTGAAAGGAATGGATCGAAAGTGCGGAGTACGCCATTCTCATGGACTTTGCTTCGCCGGATCTTTACGAGTTGGCAGTTCTACCTGCTTGTATTTTGGGATATCCTGTTCTTCAACACAAGCGCCAATACCGCTGCATTTTTGCTTTGGATCAAGAGCTTGGATCGTTACAACACCACCAAGGTGAACCAGCTCGGATCTATTAGTCCCGCCCTAGGTATCTTCTTCGTTCTCTTCATCAACTTCAGCGCCGATCTGTGGATCAGAAGACCAGCGGCTATTACGCTTGCATCCGTGATCAACTTTACTGGTCTTGTGATTCTCGCAATCTGGAATGTCCCCGAACATGCAAAGTGGTATGCTTACAGCGTAGGCTATTCCGCTGTTGCTGTTTCATCTGTCCTTTACGGCTGGGCGAATACAATTCTTCGGCATAACAACGAAGAGCGAGCATTGACTCTCATCTTGATGACGGCTATAGCCACTTCAACCCAAGCTTGGATCCCACTTCTTGTCTATCCCACTGTCGAGGCGCCTCGCTTCCCCAAGGGTTATGTTTACTCAGCTGTTATGGTTGTTCTTCTCGTAGCCATGACGCAGGTCATTCGTCTTGTTTATGGAAGTCATGGGTGAGTATAGACGAAATTTTGATTGAATTGGACTAACAACTGTACAGAGAAAAGGTGCGCACTCGCAGCGGAAGTCTCAGCGATACAAGCGACGACGGTGAAATTCGGGCGAACGGGCTAAGCATTGGGCAAGACAGTGGGAAGCATATACAACCTTCCACGGTTGCGGTCTGAAGATGTTATTCAAGATATATAAAAACGCTGAACAAGCTAAGGACTGAAATGAAATAAGACATGTCTACTTGTATATCCTTACATCTAAGATTAAAGTCAATTAAACGTACTTTCATAGAGATAGTCCTCTCCTCCCAGTCTAAGCGTTCTTTATTCCTCTCGTCTCTCGTCTTTAGGACTTTCGCTCTTTAGGATTCTCGTCAGTCGATACAGGCACTGCCATGAAAACCAGTACTTATTGATATAAAACTTAAAACAACCTTCCTTTGCCAGTTCGATTTTAGTCTTAAATAGCCAGTTTAACTTAAAAGGTCTGACTATGATCATCTAGTTCGCAACAGTTGAATGAAACCTGCCATGTCAGGTTTGCCACTGCCGTCTCTCGTAAAGGATAACCTCAAGGTTGCTAGAAGTCTACTAATAATCAACATTATTGAATTTAGCAAAGCAAAGGCGCGGAAGCTTTACATCCATATAGCCTATATGCAAACCTAGTCGCTGTCAGCCCGTTGTGCAGCTGCCTCGATATGTAATCAGCCTTGAGATTTATAGTATAGGTATCTATTCAATAGAGTTACCTACTGGACACCGAAACCTGGTGCTGACTCCGGCTAGAACTGCCAAGGACTCCGAACACCTGGTGTTAGAAGCTATTTGGTAAGAAGGGAGTGTATCATTAAACCCCAGAGCCCATAAGTGCGACGACTACTGGTTGCCCATAAAAGATGAAGATCTCTTCATTTAGCTTCAATGGGAGTTCAATGCAACTGAAAATTTTTGCATCAGAGTTATCCTGATCAAGTCACATCTATATTGAAAAAGCACGTCAATACTGGCTAACTCATGACTAACCTGTTCACTTTGATCCTTTAAAGGTCCAACGTCAATGAAGCATCATGCCGACGTAAGCGTTTCCTAATACGGCCTCAGCTCATAATGTAGTGACTCGCTAATTCATCAGTCATTTATAACTGAAATAATGTACGATTGCTTGCAAACCAACGCAACACGTCTAGAAATAGTGAGATATTGATGGGTGAAAACAAAACGCAAAACGCAAATTGGTGATTTCGTCAGCGTATCCATGGCGCACTCATCTCGAGACTGAAAATCAATTTCATGATCAACCATCAATCATTGGCTATACGTATGCTATGACTTAATAATGTACAATGCATGAAACTCGTTTTCAACAGGGTATCATTCAGAACATCGTCAACTTTTTACAACTCTGTCACCACCAACACCCTCTAGTAATGTCTGCTGTTACGGCGACTCGCCGATGGGGTACCTCTAGGAGTTCCCCGAGGAGTAACACGACTCTCACCAAAGAAACGGTTCGAGTTACTGTACTGGCGGCCGTAGCTTGGTCGCGCAGCAACAGGAGGGCGCTCAACATCAGAGTTACCAGTTGCTGTTGAACCTGGATATTGTTAGCGAGCCTTCTTGCATTGAATTACATAGTGACTTACTTCTTCGTCGAGCATCGTAGGCAATACTGCCACGACGTCCCTGTTCAGCATTCTCTTGACGCTCTCCAGCCAAACGCTGAGCGAAAGGTGATCGGGCTCGCAGGGTTGGTCCCTTCCAGTAGATTACATATACAGCAACGACAAGAACGAAAGAAATGCAGAAGAGGATGGTCGAAGCGTATTCGAGATTCTTGCCGGATGAACGGCCGATGTTTGAGAAAAATGGTGTAGCGGGGACGGTAAGCACACCAGCGAGGAAATCTCGTGCCCAACCGTTGCCTCCAGTAGCTGAAGCAGAATAGGGACCGTCTGCGTAATGTCAGTGATGAGCCTATTATCTGGTGACGAGTGAACTTACAGGCACAGATCATGTAGTCAATGGTAGCCATGTAGATAGCATAGTTGGCAATACCAACAATGGCAGCAAAGATCAAAGAGCCGATCCAATGGATAGGAGGACCTTGAATGGTCCAAGCAAAGCCGATCAAACCAATTGGCAGACAAGGCGCAGTGTAAAGCAAGAACCACAAACGCGATTCATACTGCGCTCGTTCATCATTCGGTTTCTCCCGTCTCTCCTTGATGTTCTTCTTGATAGCGGGAATGAATGCCAACCAAGCAATGACGTATCCTACACCAATAGCGAGGAATGTCAAACCAATCTGAACAGCATCGAAATGCCACTGTTTATAAACCAGGGCAAAAGACTGGATAAACATGAAGATCAGAGCATCAGAGAACCCAGAGAGGAGAGAAAGGACAAGAACGATGGGCTCTGTGAGGAACATCTTGAAGGGGCGGGTCCAGGTAATGAGGACTTCCTTGGCGGAGAAGCGCTCTCGGAAGGGGACGAGTTCATCAGGGCCCCAGAAGTTGGCGTTTGTCTCCTTTCTTCGCTTCTTGGCGATGCGGTTCATGAGGATGGTACTTCGTGTCTCGGGAACAGTAAGGAAGTGAACAATCTGGACGAATCCACCAAGGATAAGTTGGATCCAGATTGACCAACGCCAATGGAGGTACTGCTCACAGAAACCACCGACAATAGGACCCAGAACAGATCCACCGACGGAAGAAAAGACAACATACGCAACGGCGTATTGCTGGTTATCAGATTCCCACATATCGGCAATCATGCCGAGAGTGACGGAACCACCAGCGGAGGAAAGACCACCAAGGGCACGACCGACCATGATAGTAGCAAAGTTGGGAGCCAGTGCGACGGGAAGTTGCCAGATATTGACGAGGAAGAGAGAGGCCTGCATGATGGGCCATCGACCGAATTCCTCTGACCAGGGAGCCCAGAGCTCACAGCCAAAGGCATAGAGGACGAGGAAGATCATGGCGCCGCAGCGGGCGGCTTGGGCGCTGACGCCGAATTCTTCGGAGATGCCAGGAATAGCGTTGGAGTAGAGCGAGGTGTTGAAGTTCATCGACACTTGGACCTAACAATCACATCAGAAAGAGTCATATATGATCCGAAGTGAGGTCACCTACCCAGAAAATAACGGTAAGAATGTACCACTTCTTCCACTTGGGAAAAGAGTATCCCAACTCGTCGTAGCAGTCATCCTCGGTGATTTCATACTTATCGTAGGTACCCAGTTTCTCTAGCCCAGCACCGTTAGCATTGTGTGTTCGTTCATCGCCGCTATGGTCAGTAGAACCATCGAGGTTCTGCTGCAGCCGCGAGTTAGCGACGTGCAGATCATTCTGGTTGATGACCTGCGGCGGATCGTCTGAGAAATGAGTATGAGCCGGCATTCTGAGTAGCTACCGAGGTATGGTATAGCAGTTTAAGCTTGTTGGCATCTGGGGACAGCAGGGCATTTAAAAGCTGGGGCATCACCAGTTTGGCAGAGAGCAAAACTCCACTGTTGACATCACCGATGGGTGTCAAGGACGTGGGGAATAAGGTGTGTGGAGTTGTTGCTGCTGCCGTTCTATCCGTTACAAAGAAAGAGATCAACAGTCAAGGGTGAGATTTGCAGATTACGGCTGTTTGGTTTTCCTAGAGCAGACAAGCTTGCTGATTGTGGTTATTTCATCACACAGCTAATTTGCTGATCATGGGCCGGGGTGCATCATTGAGAGTATGTCTAACGGTGACAAGACCAACTCGGCCGAGTCAGTTTTACGATGACGTCGATGGATTTTACTAATAAACCGGCGACAGACAATTAAAAGGATTCAAACCAACAGACTAATCCAATGTACAGTACAGCGTATGGACAGTCCAATCAGTATCACCGTCAGAGTCCACAGCCAGGCAGCACAATTCTTGATAAACTTTTAGTCCCCACAATGATATGACTTCATCGAGGCTCGAAATTTTAATGTTAGAGCCTGCTTATTTCCCGCGTTCATTGCGTCACTTGGCACCCTCTAGCCTCAACCCCTGTATTTTTTTTTTTTTTTTTTTTTTACAGGTCTTGCTGATGGCCAAGAGAAGATCCCGAAGAACCCGTCCTGGGCGATCGATGGTTTTCTCTGGGCAGGACAGGCTTAGACCTGAATTCTCGGCTTTTTCTTGGCTCGGAATTAACTGACAATTATTGTCATTACTAAGAGAGAGTTGAAGAACAAAGCAAGCTATTAACCCCGACTGGGTCTCTTTGGCACGCGACAGACCCCATTTGGGGCTCCGCTGGGGTCGACTCGTGATTGTTACTCCACCATCAAGTTTTTGTTTTGTTTTTTCACTTGAGTGGGTTATTTACTGTCAACAAGTGCACGGTGCATGACGGACCGCAGAGCCTCCATCGCGATATTAATTCCGGGAGTTTATGGCGCGATTTCTTCTGTGATTGATTCTTATTACCGGTTTATTTTCTAACTAAGGATTAAAATGCTGCCCTAGCAGGAACTGACTTGATCCTAGCGACGAAACGTTTCATCTGATGCTGGTTGTTGCATTTGCCAGATGATCGCCTGTTCATCCAATTGAAGCTCAAAAGACATTTGTTTATCGCATACCCAATCGACATTCTGCAAAACTAACCGTCTCACTACCTTTATTGCACTTCAATCTTGAAATACTATACAGCTTTCACAACTATTCGACTCAAGTTCCATCCCAATTATGCATGATCTTTTCTCCTCCAGTTCCCATCGGCCAAATTCTCGGCCTTCTACTCCATGGGGATCTGTCCCAAGCGGAGGTTTTGTGGATTCAATGGCACGGGGTAACAAATTTTATTTCGCTGCCTATTTTAGTGGACCCTTTTACCTAAAATGTCGTGAAAAATCTTCTGATTCAATATCACGAGAGTCAGGTTTGGTGTTGAGGCTTTTTTCTCTTGGCGATAACTGCCGAAGCCTGTCGATCCTGAAACGGGTTACCGTTTTCGGCAAACGTCGCAGGCCAAGCAAGACGTTGAACAAGTGACAGCTTCTGTCTCTTTATTAATCATCATGGCTCTGCCACTTAACGTTAACGTTGTCGTTAGAAAGTGTAGTGGTTGTCACTGCAGAGCCTCAAATGATGGCGCTTCACTGAACTCTAAACTCTAAAGCTTCAGTCAGACCCTGGGGTTCTATTCTTGGGCGTGACGTCATTTATCAGCCACTGACATGACATTTGGTGTGATGCGTGACGCGTGATAATATTCACAAACGACCCTCATTTTCAGGTAGAGGACCGTGAATAAAAGCATTACTGACTAATAACTGGTGATCGCTCCCAAAACTCACAAAATTCTGGGGTTTGAGTCTATTATAAGCTTATTAGTTGGTACTTTCCACTCTATCGAATCTCAAAACCATAATAATACAAAATGCAGATTACAGTCGCACCAGCGAGTAACAAAACGAGCACGGCAGCGATTCGCTCGCTGTTATCGCAAAACAAGGGAGTTCAAATCAAAGGCCTGTATCGTGATTTGAACAAAGTTCCTGAGGAGTTTAGGTCTGCCGACAACTTCACTGCCCTTCGAGGTGATGTCGGAGACGTGAATACCCTAAACTTCTCTGGCTCAGATGCTGTTCTCTTCGTTCTCCCTCCAGCCTACGACGGCCGCGACATCATCCAACATGCACAGGGAATCTCCAGTAATGTTAAAGTGGCTATTGAAAAGGCTGGTAGTGTGAGAAGGCTCGTTTTGCTGTCCAGTATTGGCGCTGAATTCTCAGAAGGGGTAGTAAGTTTACTGGCGCTCAATTCCACTCAATTTCGCTGACTCGGCGATAGGGCGAGCTTAAAACAAATCACATCTCCGAAGAAGTCTTGAAGACCACGAATATCCCCGAAATTATCATCATTAGATGTTCTTACTTCATGGAAAACTGGACCATGTTCACTGAAACCCTCAATGGCTCGAAGCCGTCCTTTTTCTCTACCATCACGCCACTAGACTTCAAGATCGCCATGGTCGCCATCAAAGATATTGGAGAGGCAATGGCTACACAACTCACTCGAGATTGGGCACCTCCAGTCAAGCCGTACATCATGGAACTTCATGGACCAGAGCCATATTCTCCTCTAGACGTGCAGAAGGCATTTTCACAAGCCCTTGAGAAACATGTTGACATCAAAGCTGTTGAGAAAGAGGACCTTGCGGAATTTTATGGAAAGATATTCGCGCCTCAGATTGTGAATGAGTGGGTTGAAATGACGACATGCTTTCTTCCGGGCGGTATTGCTGAGAAGGATCTTTCGAAGCCGAGTGATGTTGATGTTATTCGTGGGAAGACGACGCTGAGTGAGGCTTTGAAAGAAGCGACCGCTGGGTTGCGAACTGGATCGTCCGACTGAATCTCTTTGGAGTCGAGGGGATTGACATCAGAAGGGTGATTAAGGCAGCAGAATGAAAGTCATGAAAAGAGACATTTAGGTATTAAACTCAATGGAAAGCATGCTATGCTATGAGAGACTAAAAAAAACCGCCAACCCCAGCTACCTAGCCTACTCCTTCACAACGACAGGCCTATTGTGCCACTTCAACTCACCATCCTTGAAATTCGGCTCCGGCAAAAAGTTAAACGTAACAGCCTTCTGGACCGTCGGACAACACATATACTTTGTCAAGATAGTATCGCCATTGATGTACGGCAAGACATATTGATCCAGTAACTTCCAGAGGACATTATCCCACATAACGGACTTAGTGGTTGTGCCAGCAAGTTCAACATCTTTTGTGACATGGTTGAATCTTATCCTTTGATACTCTTCGAAAGTCTTCGTGAGCTGCTTGATATCAGGGTTTGGATCCTCGCGAAGAAGATCTCGAAGAAGGTTGATTAGCACAACGGTTGATTGCCATCCAGTGTTGAGACCGAAACCAATATTGGGTGTCATCTTGTGAACTGAATCACCGACGAGAACGACGCGGTCTCTGAACCATTTCTTCGCGACTCCTTCTTCGAATGGCGCAGTATGAGTCCAGTTCTTTGCATCCCATACTTCTTTGAACGTGACACCCGGAGCGAGATAAATATCGCCGTATTTCTTCGCAAGTTCATCGGCCTGCTCAGCGGTGATGTAGTGTCGCTCTTTTGTCGGCTTATCGAGTTTCAGGTAGATTGTGAAGAAGTATTTCTCGTGCGATGGCATAATGAGCTGGGCGCTGAAACCCTCGGAATGACACTCGTAATCGACGCCTGGTTCGAGTTCTTTGGATACCGTAGTTCCGTGACCGTAGAATCCGTAGAAGGTCGTTGTAAAATCGCCACTTGAAGCACTTGGAGCAATACCATCGACGAAGGATCGGGTCGTGCTGTTGATACCGTCTGCGCCGATTATGAGATCACCACTGTAGGTATGGCCATCTGCACACTTGACTTCGACGCCATCGGGGCCTGATGCAATAGAGGAGACTTGCTTGTCGAGGAGAAGTTGGTTCGATATATCGGAGAGATCGCCCATGAGAAGCTTGACAAGATCGCCGCGCTGGAAAAGCATCCATTCATGGCCATGACTGTCGACGTTAGCTTTCACGCAGCAGCAAACGCTGTTCTTCAACTTACTAGTGACCAAGGTTCTCAATCATGTTACTCCAGCTCATAACATTTCCATCACGCTTGAGATTGCATTTCTTCTTCATTGGTAAATGAAGAGACAACGCTTCATCAAGCAACCCAAGCTGATCCAGAATTCTTGCACTCTGCGGCCAAAGACACACCGAAGCACCCCAGTTCAAGTCAGCTTCCTTTCGTCTTTCCAAAATCGTAAAGTCAATGCCTGCTCGCTGCAGCGCAAGAGCTGCAAGAAGACCCGTTGGCCCAGCGCCAATGATAAGAACTTTGAAGCCAGACATTCTTGCATACAAAGAAACGGAACAGAAGAAACAATTCAAGGTGGACTGATGTTAGTTTTGTGACAAAACCCCTGTCTTAGCACCAACGGTCACGGCAACGTATACGGGTTCCCCGACTACGACTTTACAAGGCGATGCTACATTGAAACTATTCCAAATACTTTGACAGGCTATGGTTGGGTCGAAAGTTACGCTGGTAGGGTTTATATCCTTGGGGATCCAGAACCGTTGGAGTGATCGGCACTCGCTTGCAATTTAGACAGACATGGGTATGGGCATTTCTATTTGATGGGGTTGAACCCCGAGGAAAAGGGGAATGCAGGACGTGGTTTTGAGGAGAGAGAATTGCCGAATGTTACGTTATAAATTGTGATATTCAGGAATATATTTTGATTTTGATAAGGGCACTGAGTTGGCATTTATGGGCAGATACGGTTCCTGGGTACAGAGAGTCGGTGGTTCCGTGGAACTATTTCCTCGGCCTGAATGGCTTCGTAGGCTTGCCAACCATTCTTTCAACCTGCTCCTGAGCAAATCAACAACATATCGCATCAACGTCTATCTATCAGATCATGGAAGGGTAGAGTAAGAATCATGGAACAGCTACAGAGTAGTCGTCAAAGAAATTAAAAAAATTGTTAATCTATGATGTTTATTCCCAAATGTTTTCAGCCACAGAGTCGCGATATGAATAAACGTAGAGAAACAACTACGATTCAGTAGGCGCATCCTGCTAATGAGCCATGATTCTCTGCATAGGGGCTCTGGGCAAGATTTATTGATCAGTTCTTCAGCCACTGTCAACTTCTCGTCTCATGTATGTTTCCATTTTTTTTTTAAAGTCGAGACTAATAGTCCGAGTCGTCAGAAGCAAACCGTGACTTGGCGCTTCAACTTGGACTATCAGCAATAGTCTAAATAAAGTGTAAGCCACACTGAAAGGGACCGAAATTGGTTGTTGCCGTTATACAAACAAGCTTATTTCTTCTTCTCCTTCTCCGTAGCTTCTCTTGTCTGTGAAAATCTGTCGTGTTCCTGCCCTTGTCTCTTTTTAAACAACATCAATATCTCACGATGCGTTCTGTCTTTTTCGCAGGCCATTTCGCGGGTGCCGTTATTGCTGGCCCCTGCAAGCCTCGCACTACCAGCAAGTCAGAATGTCCAATCAGGTTTGAGTTTCCACTAACCAGCGCCTAGCATCTGATGGTGCTTCAACTACGACAACTCCCGCTGTTATTTCTTCTTCTTCTGTCTGGACCGATGTGTTCAGCTCGACCATTCACTCTTTTTTCTACGAAAAACGAGATCAGCTCGACTGAATCGCTCGAGAGCAGTGTGACTGTTGAAGCTTCCGAGAATACGACGACCGATGCTACCACCGCAACGGTCGATTTCAGTTCAACTACTGAAGCTACTAGTACAGTCGCCGAGACTACCGCCACTTCCGTCGAAGAAACCGTTCCCCTTGAGACCTTCGCTATCGTCACCGACAATGATTAACACACACGACTCAAGGGCGGTCTCAACCTAGGCGACAACCCCGCGTTCAACTCTCCCAACAGCAACGCTGTGGTTTACTCTCTGACCCTCGAAGCCGACACCCGCTTTCCCAAGACCTTTGCGCTGACTGGAACGGGATTACTAGTCCCAACCAGCTGGGCATCGTCATCCTTTGCGACAGAAAATGAAAAGTGTTTGAGTGCACACAAACCAATGACCATTTGCTCGAGTGTGAAGCTGCGGAGCAAGCTTGTATAGACGACGGACAAGGAATGGGGGACTATTGGTGTGACCCGCCTGGCAGAACAATTACGCAGTGTTTGACCAGGTCGGACCAGAGGGGCGATGTGCTGTATCTTGGCTTTGATGCTACTGTCGGGTATACCCCTGTGGCCCTGAAAGCTGTACCTGTGTACGCTATGGCAGGCTTGAAGATCACTACACCCGGCTTGATCTAATCCTTTAACCTTTGCCAAGATGGGAAGACCATTCACAATTCAGAATTTTCTTTCTCTTCTCACAATTCTGGGGGCACGCTGTGGACTTAATTACACCTAGTACATCAAATCATCACAAATGGAGACTGCTTTCATGACGACCAAACAAACTCAGATAATAACTCAAATAACAATGCTAGGTGCAGCTCTTCAGGCGCCACAGAAAGTGTGAGAGGTCTTCCAAGTTAAAGAGATGTATATTATCATGCTAAGGTACAAGCACTTGATCCCTTCCCCCTTCCCGCATTTCCATTCAGTTCTCAGATCTCACGGTCATTCTTTCAACCAATGATGATATCAAGCTCAAGGTTGTTTCCCTCCTTAACTCTATACTTGGTAGAAATGCTTCGTCGATCAATGTTCAGAATAGTCTGCTCAGTCCTCTGGCTCTCACGGCTTCTAGTCCTGTCAGAAGCCTCACCATAGTACTCAGGCAAGGCCTTGACACCAGTGACGTTGTCAGCAAGGCCAGTAACGGTGTCGACCCAAGGCTTGTAGTTGTGGACGCCGAGGGCAACGAAGAAAGCTTCCTTGCCTTGCTCGGTCTTGAAGCGGAGAAGGCCGGAGGTGCCACTGCCGCCCTGGTACAGGGTCAGAACGCCGTTCTCTTCCTTCCACTCGGAGCCGTTGGCGTAGTGCCAGTTGGCCTTCTCGACAATGTGGAAGTAGGCGTTCTGGTTGGTCTGATAGACGCGGACTTTGATGGTATAGGACATTCTGGCGGTGTTAGTTCAGTTCAAAAGATGGTGGGAGGGAACTGACTTGACTAGTTGAGTCTTGGAGTTGAAGTTAAGTGTTTGGGATTGAATTGTTGAGTCGATGAGTTGTTGGTGATGTGATATTGTTCTGGGCGCAGGAGTCAAGGTTTATATATTCGCCGTTTGACCCAATTTTTCTTTGCCTCTTTCACAGAGGAGGACTTTCTCTCATCCGGACCCCACTCCCGTTCTTTCACAGGTCACAGTGAAATCTTTGAAACCTTGGCTTCTTGCGGTGAGAATATACGCATGAATACCTGATGAATGTGCCGTGTCTCAGTCCTAGACCTTGCATTGTCGGTCAACATCAGCATGCATGGATGATTGGCGTTCAGAGAAGCACGCAATGATGTGGTCTTGAGCCACAATACAACATAACCACTAGATTTTGTTTTTCATCATTGCGAAAAGAGGGGACGAATGACAAGTGAACACTCAATGAAGACGGTGAGTCAATTTGTGACTTCGCAGGCCGTTCAAGGTATCTCAAGAAAACGTTGGGAGGACTCCTGTAAGCGGTTAACAAAGATGGACGTTACTATCATTGCCATCAATTAGTCATACTGGGACTGACAACGGCGAGTACATGCATCACAGGTCGTCGCAAAATCAACCCAGAACTAGGTAACACCCAAGATGATGGCATGACCACTGAATAAAAGGCCTCAATTGCGTCTTGTGTAAGACATCCTGTATAATAGAAAATGCTCAACCTGCGTCTTCCATATGCATCACAAACAGTTGATATTGCGGGGTATGGCTTGCTGATACTCAATAGCTTGACATTTTGAGGCCCGAAAGTCGAAACTGGCGTCAGACGGCAAACTGAAAGCTGAATTTTGCAGTTGGCTACTTTCACGGGAGGTAAGCCTCTGTCAAGAAGAAGCCTTGCACAAGCGGCAAAGTACTTCGATATCGATGTATACGACGATTAAACATGGACTTCTGTTTCAGATGTTGTAATTCGATGCATGAGACTTTGGTCCGAGCGGTAAAACATGCATATACCAGTCAGCCGCAGAATGGTACATACATCAGCCAGCCACTGAGAGCTGATCACAAGCAGATTCGATATATTGGCTCAAAATGACGCTTTCCGCCGTGAGATTTCACATGATCGACGTTTTATTTTCCTCAATGTCCGAGACAGCTTTCTTTCCCCTCAGTTACCCCTCCGCCAAGTGCTGACCCAATCTGAGACTTGCATGCCTCTCGTCCAAAAGAGAATGGTATTGGAATGCGGCCCGTTCCTACCCGGAATTTGGATTCTAAACGCTTCTCTCATGACACGGGGGCATATGCGTGCGTGTGTGATTATTGGCCTTGGTTGAAAGCTTGATCTGAGTCGGTCAATGCAATTTGAGACATAAAATCATGACTGCATTCAATGTCTCGGACATTGTCGACAGGCGAACCCCGGAGTAAGCGGCAGGGTCCCGATGTCGGATGAATTGTGCCCCTAATAGATGCCATAAATGGCGTGCTTGTCTGTGTCCTTTTCATTCATATCATTTATGCAATAAGAACGTTCCCAGTGTAAAGGCTGGGGGCTAAAGATTCGACCTGCGAGTTGGGCTCGATAAACTGCTACTAACAATCGGTTTCAAAACCATCTGCTTAAAGGCTTGCATGTCACCAGGACTATTCACCAACAAGTCATCAAGCTACCATAGTCAAGTCGTTGAGAGTTGGAGGGAAAAAATTAAAGGTACGCTAGACATTACAAAGGCTAACTAATACAAAATATACTCCTCAATAATCTTCAAAAATATCATCTCCAAAGTCCCCATACTAACAGTATAATGCACAGCCCCCATACTCTTCTTATGCTGTTCCAAAGTCTCAATGACCTGAACAACCTGGCCCTTCCTATTCTGAGATGCAGCAAAAGCTTCATCGGCGCTGTTATTGGCCGGAATGCTGAAGCGAAACTGTCCACCCAAGCTCAACCCTCTAAAGTTGGCACCCGGGAATGTCTCGCGAATCCAAGCTTCGACCTTTTGCATTTCAAACTGGTCTGAAGATGGTGCTGATTCCAAGACAAGGTGTACTTCGTAGGAGTTGCTGTGTCTGTTGCGAAGTTCTTGGATTGTGCCGGACGCGAGGATTCGTTTGGAGAGGATTGCGACGCGGGTGGCCAGCATATCTGCCTCTTCCATGGAATGTGTCTAACCCTATTAGTTTGATCTCATCGTAGTTGGAATGGCTAATTACCGTCAAGAGAACCGAGCGACTCGATGAAATGGATGATAGCATAGCCCACATGTCGCGTTTGGCTATAGGGTCCATTGCTGAACTTGGCTCATCCAGGATGAGAATCGGCGGGTTGCCTGCTCCAGTCAGTCAGTCATGTTCGGTGGTGCTGACGATGCAACATACCTAGAAGCGCAATAGCGAGACTAAGTTTTCGCTTGTTGCCACCAGAAAGTCGAGATGTCAGCTTATCGGCATGGGGTCTAAGCCCAACCTTGGACATGACAAGGTTGACGTCTCTCTGGACAGTAGGTATACCCTTCACACGGGCGTAGAAAGCTAGTTGTTGTCTGACAGTAATTTGGTCAAGGGCGTCGAACTGTGGACAGTCTGTAATCGTGTCAGTAGATAAAATGGTAAGAAGGTGTTACCGCTTACAGCCGATACTTTGTCGACCTGCTCGAGTATCCTTCTGCATGTCGACACCCTTGATGTAGATGTTTCCGTAGTCTGGACGAATCTCACCTCGCATCATGTTGATGGTGGTAGTCTTCCCAGCTCCATTAGGCCCGAGAAGTGCTAGCGGAGTATTAGTAGATGATAAGGTGATAGAGGATAGGACTTACCAAGCAACTCGCCCTTCGCCATGGTAAGGGAAACACCATCCACGGCAACATTACCACCAAACGATTTGTGAATCTGATCAACATCCACCAAGTTTCCACTCATGCCTCGAGCTTTTGTCATTGGTGCCATCTCAATATGCGTATCCTTCGTGTCCCCCTTCCTCCTTTGATACAATGGCACAACATGTTCCACCCATAAACTTTGAAGTGTTCTTCCGTCAAGGAGCAGAAGAATGGAGAACAAGTAGGCTATTTGAATGCATAGAAGAAGAATCGGACCACCGTATGCGTGGATGTTGCCAGGGTAGCTAATCACTGCTTCGCCACGGCATCCTGCTGCCCAGACATTGAGACCAACGACCATTGCTCGAAAGAGGTTCGCCACTGGGAAGATAAGTCCGAGAATAAATACTGCCGTGTCCATGGAGGATGACCGTTCGCCGGGGCTTTGGTTGACTGAAGCAATCTTACAAGTGTCAGCATGTATCAGAGACAGACGGGTGGAACGATATACCATGAGACCCATGACAGAGATACCAAACATCAATAGCGAAACACAAAAGGATATTCCAAAAGCCGAAAGTTCAGAACGCGTAAAGAGTGAAATAATGTAACACCAAAGCATCATTGCGAACCCGTATAAAAACATGACAGGGAAGAGATGCCAAACGCCGTACCACTTTAAAATTATCAATGAGATGAATAAGGTTGATAGGCAAGAAGTTATTAGGACAAATACGATGTCAATGAGGATATGAGATGTCCATAGTGCCAGAGGTTGGATGGAATTGGAGTATTGTAGGGTTCGGATCTTGCGAAGACGTTCGTGTGCAGGATATAGGACGAAGAAAGCTGGGTAGAGGACATGAAGAACTGTAAGTAACTAGGCTCATGTTAGTATTTCTCAAAGCATCAGGTTGAAGGGGACTCACGATGGCAAGAAACATTCCGGGACCCGGATCCGACTGCATGTCTCGATTAGCTCGGTGAAGTCAAAGATGAGGTACGGATCGTAACTCACAGGTATAGAAGAACTAAAGTATGCAAAGGAGAGTGAAATGGGAGTGTCGCTATTCAGTTGACTCCACATGTTCAACATCAACATGGAACCATCAGATCCAAGCTCCGCATTATAGGCAAGCGTAGCTTTGTCTTTCCCATCCATATACATCGCCCCAGGCACGAGCTGTCTCGGCTTGTCGCGAACTTGCTCCAAGAAAGCATTATGATCATCCATAAACCTGAAGTGGTCTTGATAATCCTTCATGTCGTACTCTTTGCCAACAGGAAACTTCGATAGCGTGCGAAAGAGTGTCTTGTTGAGAGATTGCGGACCGACGAGCATGGAGATGTTGTCGGAACGTGTTGGGTCGTAGTAACTATGTGGACGAAGAGCAATGGGCCACGGCTCGTCGAGTATTGATGAGTCGGTGGATACGCAGGGTGTAGGTTGGAACGGTGTTGGATCGTTGGCCATGGCGCTGAAGATCGGCGTGAAGATTAGGGGTATAGCTAGAGCTAGGATATACCACCAGAAACCTCTCTTAAGGACAAGGAGGCGCTTGAGAAGTAGAGCTGAGAGCTGTTGGAAGAATGAAGCTTGCGCTCCAGAACTGAGTTGACTATTAGGATTCTCGTTCTCTCCAAAGAATGGGCTCTGTTCCGAAGTTCCGATATCATCATCTTCATTCTCATCAGCGACCTTGAGGAAGACATCCTCCATCGTAGGGCCACTCAAAGATGTGTCAGTGTGCCCCGTGGCTTGCAGAGACGTCAGAAGCTGTGCAGCAGATGTTGAATCAGGTGTGTTAAAGACCGTTTGTCCTTGATGTACAGTCGTGACATATGGAGTATCCGGCGGGGTTTGAACATTGGGTAAGTGGACGCGATAGCCTCCTCCGTGAAGGTTCTTTAGTGCTGCTGTTGAGCCTTGACATTTGACGTGGCCGTGTGATACGATGACAACTTGATCGGCGAGGACTTCGCATTCATCGAGAAAATGAGTTGTTAGGATAAGGCTCCGTTTCTGGCGTTCGGCGAGAATGATGTCCCACATGGCTCTTCGAGACACAGGGTCCTACACCTGTTAGTACTTGTAAGACGGATTGCGAAAAGTCCTACCATGCCAGTGGTGACTTCGTCCATGAGACAGATCGAGCTGCCGCCTGCCAACATACACAGCATCTGAACCTTTCTCATCTGGCCTCCGCTGAGTGTACCAACAGGACTGTGCTTCTTCGGGGACAAATCACAGGACTCGACGAGAGCGTCTAGGGATTGAGGATCTGTTGATCCACATTTCATCATGGCCCATAGTCTGCCGTGCTCGAGGACTGAAAGCTCTGGCCAGTGGATGTTGCGTTGGGGACAGATGCCTTGATAATCAGCAGAAGAACCCAGCCGTCGCGATAGACCTACCGAGGTTCGATCGAGGAGCGTTGACGTGTATCGATCCACTTGTAAGTTTCTGCGTACCGGCAATCAAACCCAGTGTTGTTGTCTTGCCAGACCCGTTAATGCCGAGAAGACACAAGACTTGTTTCTTCTGCATGGCGAAACTAAGTGAGTTGACAGCAATAGTTGGACGAGCTCTCCGGCAGCAGCGTCTCCAAAGGGAAGGTTTGTAGGTCTTTGTAAGGTCGACTATCTCGAGGGCTGTCGTAGAATCGGCCGTCACGTTTGAGCTGGCGAATTTGCGACCCTTGTTGCTGACTCCATGTGAGAGTTTCTCGATCAGGACCGCCAAGAGGGGGTAAATCACTATCGCAAACAGTAATAAACCCCATAGCATCGATACCGTGACTTCGTATATGCGAGGCTTGTGTGGAGGCGGTTTGGAGATATTCGTTGCAAGGCCTTGTGATTCGTTTCGGCACAGTTGGTTCAAGAAGAATATGTAGTTCGAGCTCGGAAAGATAGCAGATAGAATGACGACGATGAGGGCAGGGGCGTTTTCGGGTTTCGAATCGAGCATTTCAGAGAGTGTGGCGAGTAGCATGAGGACGATGACCATGGATATGGCGGTGTATCGGATGTTTACGGTGGCAGCAAAGACGCTCATACTGGTGAGGGATAGGCCGGAGAGGACTTGCCAGAGAATGACAATGCCAGCATTCGATGTCGGGACCAGAAGGGTTGCATACACTGACAAAATTAGCAGATAGGACAGAGACAGCGTGGTATACACTGACACGCTCCAAAGATGATCCAGCTGGGTAAGTAGATGATATCAAAAGCAATAAGGTAGCTCAAAACCCTCGCTGAAGCAGCACCGCCAGTCATGACATCAATCAACTGCGTCATCCCCGCTTCTCTCTCAGTCGATATCATGCCAATCATATGGAACACTGACGATATCATACTTAGAAAACACACGATGCCAAAACCACCAAGGATAGCCGCCGCAAAGTTACGACGCTTCAACTCAGCAGCTTCACTTTGTGTTGTTCTCGTAAACATGTAATTATTCGGGATCGTGGTCGAGTTTGTAATGACGTTTTCGACGGCGAGCTGTAACGGGGCGTAGTGGTTCTTGGACGGTTTGTTGATATCGAAAGTTGACGATGCTCGCGCTGAACTCACACGGATGGTGTAACTCCATGTTTTGTTCCCCGTTCGACTGAGAGGTGAGTCATTGAAAATAATCGCAGCGTAGCAATTCGTAACACCACTGAGACTCGTCGGACATCGTTTTCGTAAATCAGCTTCAGTATCAGCAACTTCAATAACATCCCCCTTCAACCCATCTTTGACCTTGCTGATGACTTCACCAACATCAGATCCCGCGTTAGAACCCTTTACAAACACGAGTTTCGTGGCGTCAGGGAGAGAGTCAGCTAGGCTTGGTATTGACGTAGGCTCTCCAACGCCATATCTGCTTCCATCGCCTGTGAAGGTCTGGATTTGGAGGACTAGAACGAGAATCAGGACGGGGATGAGGAGAGCTCGGAGGAGTGTTGAGAGCCAGTGTTTGACGACTGCGATTAGGAATATTTTCCTTATCAGGGCGTACAGTTGCCGAACCCATATTCTTGCGCTTGTGAACATGGCTCAAATTGCATGAGGATGGAGTTATCCATGATATGATCAGGCTAGGCACTATATACAGGTTTACGATAGCCAAGAGCAGGCTGCCTCTGGCGAATGAGTGTTCTTCGGTGATTCCATGGAGCAGACTAGGGTGAAAGAAAAGATGACAGCTGAGTTGGTATGCAGTCAACCAATCTTTGTTCAAAGCAGTCTTGTGGAATTTTTCACCCTGCGGCCAGATGCAGTATCACCATAACCGCCTTCTTAAACAAGTTAGAGACTTACGTGCGTGGAGTTTCAGAGAAGAATGTTTACATAATGTTACCGGTGTCTATAATAAGAACCTTGAAGGAAACTAACCAGTGGGGACAAGGCTGATTCAAGGTTTCTCAATAGGCATATTTTGAGAGTTGAACTAGTGCCGAGTATAAGTTCCTGCAGCCCTAAATTCATCTCCAAAGTATTTTTGAACGGGTGACGAAGCCTTATGGAACAGGCCCCTGCATTCGGCTGTGAAGCGATGAAAAGTGATTTCTCGTATTGGGATGTGAAACGGGGGACGTGCGCTTCTGCTCAGCCACCACCTTGACGTTGCGGTCCACCATCACAGGCTAAAACAGCAGAGGCTAAAACAAACTATTGAGGATTTGTTTTAGTTTGTGAATCCATCAGATCATTCTTGGGAAGTATTGGAGGGAGCGTTGGTGGAAACTCGGGGGTTTTCGTTATTGGGTTTAGCCTGCGGTTCGTAAGTGACGTTGCATTCAGGTACGCCAAGCGGAATTGGTGCCGTTGAAGGAGTCAACCTGGTTTCCACGTTGCATCCATGGTTTAAGAAGATGATTGGTCGCCCTTTTACGAAGAATCGTCTGTACTGCTATATCGGGAGGATAATCGGCTGCGAAATGCTTGGCTATGATAAGGAAGCCCCGTGTGAGAGGCCGATATTGGGAGTCCCGTAAATATGGGGAAACTGTTCTGAAGGAATAAGGAATATAGGAGAGATATCACAATTGATCATGATTTTCCTCTGGGGTGCATGACTATGACTCTCGAGGTTTGTGTCAGTGTCGTCTTCGTGATGACTAACCCCTGCCTTCAGGTCATTGGCTGTTCAGACCATCCATCAAAGAGCACTTCACGCTTCCAAAGCAATCGCCATAATACTCCCATGTAACTGTCAGACTGTTTCTGATATTGATTCTGTCAAATACATATAGTACAGGTAAGCCCTAGCCATTTCTGCTCTTCATACAGTTTCTCCTCACCACAATCTCACCAATAACCTCGTCTTACAAATCCGTGCTTAGAAATCACAATGACACCATCGCCAAGATCACCCTCATCATCGAAGCATATAAACAGCTCCTTCGTTCCAATTACCCCACCTTGAGAATCTATAACCACATCGAGGCAATAAGTTTCAACTATCAATCAATCAGATCATCATGGCCCCAATTCGCACGGCTATCGTCGGTCTCTCATCTTCCGCCAAGACATCATGGGCTTCACGAACCCATCTCCAATACCTGACCTCGCCCCACGGCCGTTCAAAATACCAGATTGTCGCTCTGCAAAACAGTTCTGTCGAAGCTGCCAAGAACGCTATATCCCATTATAATCTCCCTCCTGAGACGAAGGCCTATGGTACAGCAGAAGATCTCGCTGCTGACAAAGATGTCGAGTTGGTCGTCGTAGCTACACGTGTTGATGTCCACCACTCAAGTGCCCTTCCAAGTGCAAAAGCTGGAAAGAACTTGTTTGTGGAGTGGCCTCTTGCACAGGATGCTAAACATGCGAGGGAACTTGTTGATGCGGCGAAGGAGAGTGGAGTTAGGACGATTGTTGGATTGCAAGGGCGGTTCGCGCCGCCGATTAAAAAGCTGAGGGAGATTGTGAAAGAAGGGAGAATTGGGAAGGTTGTTAGTGCGGAGTTGTATGCTGCCGGTGGGACGAATGATAGGGAGATATTGCCGACGAGTTTGGAGTATTTTACACAAAGAGCCGTTGGTGGTAATATCTTTACCATTGGTCTCGGACATAGTAAGTCAAGATCCCCGGTGAGGGTGGAGTAACTAACAAGTCAGTCTTTGATCAGTTTCAGTACATCATCGGAGATATCACCAACTTCAAGAGCACCCTTCACAACCAACGTCCCAACATCCGACTCCGCGATCCAACCACCAACGAAATAGTCCGCACAACAACCTCCGACGTCCCAGACCTCATTCTCGCAACCGGTCGACTCGCTGAATCCCCCACTGCCCAGAAAGACGCGGCTGTTCTCGTCCGCTTCCGCCGCGGTCAGCCTTTCCCCGGCTCTCCGCACTTGACCATCGCCATCGCCGGTGAAAAGGGTGAAATCAGAGTACATGTCCTGACGAGCACGATCCTACATGGAGCTTCTGGGTATGAGAAGCCTGTTGTTATTGAAGTTCATGATTTTGAGAAGGATGTGGTTGAGAAGGTTGAGTGGAAGTGGGAGGAGTGGCAGGAGGATATTGATCTTCTGGCGAGGGGTGTTAGTTCGGTTTATGAGGCTTTTGCTAATGGTGATGGGGAGGGATTGGTTAGTTTTGAGGAGGCGTTGAAGAGGCATGAGCAGCTTGAGGAGCTGCTTCGACAGTGGGATGAGGACAGGGCTGAGTGATAGAGGTTATGAGAAATTACGATATTATGATATAAAGGTAGGCTAAGTTCTTTTTAATATTATTACAAGGTATTATAAATTTTGTTAAATTATTAAGTTAATAAAAATTTCTTTTCTCTAAATTTATTATAAA
>PVQB02000223.1:0-53789 GCA_002980475.2 Fusarium beomiforme
AGAACCCGGTCTCGTGACTTACCACGTCGTCGTTGCTAACGGTACCATCGCGCTAGACAGCGGCTACACATACGAGGACGATAGACTGGTCAAGTACGCCAACACAACATCAACGACGGTACATGGTGGCGCCTTCCTTGCGCTCCGGGACCAGTTCTCGGCCGAGGTAACGTTGCGCTTCGCGGGCGGCGTAGGCTATGACATGACGACAACGGGCATCACGGCCCTACGGTACAGCCGCCGTGCGGAGGGGGACGTGGACGTTCAATGCCAGGATCGATGGATTGATCCGACCCATGACATTCTTATGTCTGCGCGGGAACTCATCTTCCGGCTTGCGTTGCGAGGCAACACCTCGGAGATAGCAGCGCAGCAGGTCCGTGTCACGCAGGAAGGCACCAACGTCGTCTACACATCCGACTCCGTCTTCCTGGTTTTGGCGGTGATACTCATCGGCCTGGCTGCTATTGCTGTCGTCCCACTCCTGATGCACTGGTGGCGCCTTGGGCGGGATGTTTCGCTATCGCCAATCGAGATTGCAAGGGCTTTTGGTGCGCCGGAGCTGATGGATTCTGGGTCAAACTTAGATGCAAAGCGGTTGATGAGAGATATTGGGGCTAAGGAGGTTCAGTATGGTGTTGTTCGGTCTGGAGGCTCGAACCTCCATCAAGGACATGTTCGTTCGGAGCTGACATTTGCCCACCCTAGTACAGTTCAAGCTCCGCAGAAGAGCGAGCAGTACTGAGTATTAGGAAGAATAAATTTATATAAAGAAAAGAAGAAAAAAATTCAAGACTTGATAGGAATTAAACTTTATTAAAAGATATTTATATACTTTTAATTAATAATATATTTTATTAATAATATTTAAATTAAAATTCTAAGAGAAATAGTATTTATTATATTAAATTGCTACTTAAAAGATTTAAAAAGAAGCTTTAATAATTATCGATGTTAGGTAGTGTATTTTGAACCAGTTTATACTACAAAGAGTTTATGGCAATGGGAGCCAAAGGAAGCAAGCCACAAATAAGCATATTGACACTCAAGATATTATGTAGGAAGACCCTGAAACATGATTTCTTGTTATCAACTCAAGTGTTCTGGCATTTACGTCATTAACAAGGCATGTTTTAGACGATCTCCCCACAAAAGCCAATAGAACTCAAGAAAGTCTGTTAATGCATCTGTGCGGGGAAGAAGGGGATCAGCTGTTGGTGATGAATTATCAAGGCTTGCATAAAGATTTAAGGAGGCCTTGATATGATTGGTTTGTTGCCATTGCTTGCTGAATTTTGGAGTTTCACAGCATCAATAGTTCGTTGCCCCTCCAGCTTAAACAAGAAAGGGATGTCGGCCTTCGGCGTAATTCTATTTTGCGAGGGCTGTCCCCTAAGGCCATTGATATGTTTATTTATGTGATCACTTGGATGTGGCGATCGGTAGATTTTATTCCTTCTTGTATACTCATTTAATCTTAGTCTCCTTCGTTGAAGTTTTTGTTCATATCATATTGTCTCTTTACCATTTCAAGTGAAACGATAGCGTCCTCAGGTCTGGAAAAATGCTTGCGTCATCCTCACTTGTGGAGCGGTCTCCAATTGAGTCTCCATACTTTGGTATCACCGTTTCAATATCTGCGGTACTCCTGTGGTGGATGATATCAACCCTGACGTCTCCCCTACGACGATATCCAGGCCCGTTTCTTGCCAGTAAGTTCCCGATTGTCGATAGTAGATTGTATCAGTACTTTGCGACAAAGAGAAGACATATTCTGATTCAATGGTCTAATCTAATCACTACTTTTGTATAGAATGGACAAACCTATGGCGTCTCTACCACGTCTGGACCCAGCGGTACCAGTGGACCATCCATGAGCTTCACCAGAAATATGGTCCTATCGTCAGAATTGGTCCGAACCTACTGGACCTTGACTACCCCGAGCTTATCAAGACTATCTATGGGACAGATACCAAGTGGCGCAAGGTAAAAGCATCTTTCGATATGTCCTTGACAAGAAATTGACGCGGTGTAGACCGAGTTCTATGACAATAACGCCATTATTGTCGATGGCAAGATCATGCATAACCTGTTTAGTCAGACGAGTCCCACTGAGCACGCACGCATGAAGAAACCCATTGCTAAGTACTACTCTTCAAGTAGTGTCCTCACGCTGGAAACAAAAATGAACCGCGTAATCGAGGAGTTTTTTGCTCAACTTGAAGAGAGATATATGCAAAATACCAAAGCTGTTGACTTGGCTACATGGTTTGGGCTCTGTAAATCTCGCAGTGACTTTATGAAAGGAGCATACTGACAACTTTCTCATGCAGATACCTGGGACATGATCAGTACTCTTACTTTCAGCCAGCCTTTCGGCTATATGCAACAAGGCAACGATTTTGACGGCAACATCAACAGCTCTGCTCTTGCAGTGCAATACTTTGCCAGAGTCGGTCAAATACCTATCATGGACAAGTTCTTGGGTAAAAACCCAATCATGCGCATTGGGTTCCCGGACTTGAGCCATATCACCCGCTTCGCATACCAACAGCTGCAAGACCGGTTGAACCAACGCAGAGTGGACAAGTTAGATAAGACTGACTTCCTGGAGTATTTCCTCGACGGTATGGAGAATAACCCAGACCAAAATGATGCAAATTTGGTTCTGAACTTTGTTTTGGCAAATATCCTTGCTGGAGCGGACACAACTGCGATAACGCTCCGCGCTGTGTTTGGCTTCTTGCTGGACACTCCGCATGCTATGGACAAGCTTCAGAATGAGATTCTTGCAGAGGGCTTTGACCATTCTCAGGCTATCTCATATAGCTCCGCTCGTTCGTTACAGTATCTGGATGCTGTCGTTCGGGAGTCCCTCAGGATGCACCCATCCGTTGCAATGCCCCTTGAACGCTACGTCCCATCGCATGGACTGACCTTGCCTGATGGCAGCTTTTTACCTCGCGGTACCGGCGTCGGCATGAATCCCTACATCATCGGCCGCAATCAAGAGGTCTGGGGCAAAGACGCGAATGAGTTTCGTCCCGAGCGATGGCTCAAGGGAGACGACGAAGACGAGGAATTATACCAGCAGCGGTTACGTAAGATGAAAGCAGCTGATCTGACTTTTGGCGGAGGCTCTCGAATTTGTCTCGGCAGACACATTGCACTTGTTCAGATTTACAAGGCTGTTGCGACATTGGTATCACGATATGAGATTCGGCTTGCGGACCCGAAAGTCAAGATGAAGATCATCTCGGGGTGGTTTCCACGTCAAACGCATTTGATTGTCAAAATGTGCAAGAGACCAGAAATGAAGAAAGGTCGAGTGTGAACAAGAGGAAAGAATAAAGCTGGTCAGATTACTGAAACTAGATATCAACAATCATTCCTTCATCGACTGGATACATATTCCCTTCACTCTCAAGTCTCTGTAACAAGTTCTCAAAATCCGCCCAGTCGCAACCAATTTCATCTGGCATTATGGGCATATTGAATGGCTGGCCTGAAAACGGGTCTAATATCCCCTCTTCCATTGCTAGAGGTGGAGGTCCTAAGAATGCAGAATCTGAATGGCGTAGTGACTGTGTAAAGGTCTGAATTTCGCTATGTTGTTCGGTCAAGGGTGTCACGTTTTGATCGGAAAGGTTTGTTGATGAATTCAGGGCTGGAGTGTCTCGTTCGCTATCCCCAGTGGCGGTGACAGGTTTCATCGCTTCTTGAACGACGCGTAAAAGGCCGTTCAATATGGTGTTCAAGCGGTCCTCTTCATTGAGTCTGACACAGTAGCAACGGACCAAATCAGCAGCCGTTACAAGAAGCTGTATAAGTCAACACTATCCATTATAGCAAACCGGCGTACTTACACTTTGGTCAATCTTGGAAATTCGAGAATGCGGTTGTTTCAGAATATGCACCGCTAGGACATACATAGCGTGCAGCAAAGGAAAGTAAGCCGGCGCAAACAAATGCGAGGCTGAGTCCTCGCTATCGGCGAGTAGATGAATTATCTTCCTTGCAGAATTGGCGACCATGGACTGGCCATTGCGGATCTGATATTCCCAGGGCGTGCCTTTTGCAATGATCTCGACTGCTTTGTGAAGGGCGTTTTTACTGATTAGGAGGGAGTTGCGGTTGAGCATGATTAGACTGCCAAACAGTTAGATCAATTACTAGCAGCCAATATCTCTGGGACTTACGCGTTGTGATAGTGTAAAGAGACGAAGGATGCGAGAGCTAGGTCTTCTGGTACCCGCATAAAGTCTGATGTAGGTCTGGAAGCAGGTAAGCGATGGTGCATTCTTTATTATCAAATGACATACCTTATACCGGCCGGAACACTATTTGCCCAGTTCGTTAACATTAGAAAGGCCTCCCCAGCGCTGTTTACCTTTTCTTTAATAACCGCCTCTACGGCCTTTCTACTAGCCCTTTCCTCAAGCTGTCTCGCTGTAGCACATCGACGAGTCATCTTGCTAAAGACACTTGCCATAGATAACGCAATGCGTGGCGGTTGTAGCGTAGCGGATTTGAGAACATCGAGATCTAGAGTCTCGAACGCATCGTCCGAGATTGTCGACACATATCCAAGCTGGAATGAGAATAACTTCTCGTAGCTGTACAAAGCCCACCACGCGGGGCTCCATGCGTCAATGTCTACAGGCTTCTTGTGTTGCTTTCCCGGTTTGTTCAGACCAAGAGAGTGTGCGATGGAAAGGCAGATGCCGAGCGTCGTCCAAGCTGATATGAGCTCGTCATTGAGGCGGAGACAAACTGAGAATAAGAAGAGGACTTCGACCGTTTCGTAGGATACATTGCCGATAAGGTGACCCAAGGCGTTACGAGCGAGTGATAGTGTCTCATCCATGTAAGACTTTCGGTCGGCATGTTGAAGAATCCATCCTCCAGCAGCAAAGAGCAAGTGACTTCTCAAAGCTGCAATGTCACCGGAGCGTGATGATAGGTGAGATTGCACGACATCAGCACGAGCTTGATCAAGCCTTACAACGGGGAAGAAAGTATGTATCTCCCTTGAATATGCATCAAAAAGAGTTTGCGGGACCCATGTCTCCGGCGTGATCGGGATGCCGTGGGGCTGAGATGCCGATTGCGGGTTCAGTGAGGAGGGGGGATATGAACCAAAATGATAGGGAATACCCAATCGGAAGCAGGCCAGGTCAAGCCATTCCGTTAATACTTGGAATGAAGTAGTCCCAGTGCTCTGTCGCCAGATCGGTAAAGGGTTGCTGATGGTGTCGGTATGAGAAGAGTCTCGACTTTGTGATGGTCTCGGACTTTGCGATCTGGCCCGAATTGGTCCAGTGACCTCAGAAATCGTCCTGGGTCCAGCAACGGACTGTCTTCTCTCCACTGTCCCATCGCCGGCTGCCTGCCCCTGCAACCCATACTCAGAAGGACTCGCCGACGTAACAGAACCTCCATCTGTCGACTTTCCCGCCTCTCGTCTCTTGATAACCTTTCCCGGTCTTCGCCTATCTTCAGTGACACACGTTACACCCGCAAGGATACAAGCTTGACAAGAAGGCTGCTGCTCGTCACAGCGCGTTTTGCGACCCCGACAGTAGTTACAGGCGAAATTGAGGCGCCGCCGTTTGCTGGATCTGGGGATTCTGGGGCTATCCTCGGTATCCATTGGAGAGGGCATGGGGTCGGGAAACGTGGGGGAGAATGCGGAGGAAGCTTTGATCTTGTGATTGGAACAGCGAGATGCCGGTAAATGGACACAGGTTCCGGTGACAAGGGTTCGAAGTGCAGAATCTGGCGTTGACGCTGCGTGTTTGGGTGAAGAGATACCGAGCCGATCGGAGGACAACAGAGCGTATTTTAATACAGACGCGGTAAACTTTTTTGCTTTCCCCGCATTCTTCCCTCGGAGTCTCGGCTCCACCCCCGCAAATCTCTCGATTTTAGATCCATCGTGTAAGCACCAATCGGAGTCTGTGAATTTGACTATGAAACTAGCTTGGTACGGGTCTAGAGTTCGACTCCAGGCCAGGGGCAATTCAGGGATATAAACCTCTGTTCTCACCGATTTGAATATGAGGATAAACTCATCCATTTGACAAGGCGAGGTCATGGCTGAGCGACGCGATTCTTCCGGTATGAAGCCTGACGTTGATTCTGTAGAGGATGTCATCAAGACACCTCACCATGAATCTCATGATGCGTCTGGTACAGTCAACTTGTACCAGGATGGAACTGTTGTTCTGGTCCCGACGCCCAGTCCTGATCCCAAGGGTAACTTCTCCGCTCGCTGATGCTAGCAACAGCTGACAATTACTATCAGATCCTCTCAACTTGCCTGTCTGGCGCAAGTACATGATCATCCTCCTCGTCGGCTTCTATTCTGGTATCTCAGTCCTAGGTACCTCCGGTCTCGGCTCCGTGGCCCCAGAACTCTACGCGATCTATCACAACGACAGCCCCAAGCGCATAAGCGATCTTCTTACGTATCCAACTCTCTTCATGGGAATCGGCAACTTACTTTCGATGCCGCTCGCAAACGCCATCGGCCGTCGACCAGTCTTTCTTCTCTCCCTGTTGCTTCTGACGGTCTCTGGAATCTGGTGTGCTTGCTCAAAGTCGCTTACGAGCCATATCGCGGGACGAAATATCTTCAGTCTTGCTGCTGGACAGAGTGAAGCGCTGGCGCCTCTGATTGTGCAGGAAGTCCATTTCCTTCATCAACATGGCGTCAAGCTATCTTACTTTGTCGGAGTTCAAAATACGTTGACTGCTGCGCTCTTCACTGCGACTACATATATCGTCCCATCGATCGGGCTGCCCTGGTGGTACGGTATCATGAGCATCATCAATGGCTGCACGATGGTTATGTCGATACTCTTCCTCGCCGAGACTCGCTACGACCGACCCGAAGATGCGACTGGTAAGCATTTCCATGATTCAATATTCTTCTCTATCTCGTACTAACCGTCAACAGAGGGCGCAGTACATCTCAAGCTCGACAAGAACGGCAACGTAGCCAGCGAAGGTACCAATGAAGTCCTATACCAAGTCACTACCCGCCAGGGCGTTGTTCTCCAACCCGAGAAGTTTGGCGAGCGGACTTGGCGTGACGATATCAAACTGTTCCACGGGAGAGCGGACTGGAAGAGCCTTGTCATGTTCTACAAGGATGTCGGCATATCTCTTATCCTGCCACCTATCTTCTGGATCTTTATCCTCAATGGTGCTTTCTTGGGTCTTTACATCTACCAGGCTTCGACATTTGCTGTTATTCTGGTGAAGCCACCATATAACTTTAAACCCGAACTTCTTGGTTATGTCCAGCTTGTGCAGATCGCTGATTGTCTTCTTGCTGTTCCATTACTTGGATACGGTTCTGATTTTATCTGCAAGTTCATGAGTCGTCGAAACAAGGGTGTCTTTGAGGTAAGCGGTTTATACCACCTGCTGAGAGCCAATGCTGATTGCTACAGCCCGAATATCGACTTATCATCTTGATTGTTCCAGCCGCTTGCGCTATCATCTCGGCCATCGTCTACGGCCACGCAGCCGCTTCGCCAAACGATTACCACTGGATTGCCATTGTCGCTCCTTACCATCTCGGCTTCTTTGCTTTCCTCGGTGCCAACTTGGTCGGCATTACGTTTGTTATGGACAGCTACCCCAACAAGTCTGGTCCTCTTCTTCTCGTCGTTTGTGCTGGTCGAGGGTTTGTCTCGTTCGGCTTGAGCTATGCGACCGTGCCTTCGATTGAGTCTCTTGGCTACGACGGTGCCATGAACATTCTAGCCATTATTTGTGGCGTTTTGTGTGCCATGGGGGTTGTTATGTACTTCATTGGAAAGAGGGTTCGCGAGTGGGCTCGCCGACGTATTTGGCCCAAGCATCACGAGGAGTAGATAGTGGCTAGATATGAGATCATAGGTACTTGCATATCGCGTCTCAAGCCCACTACTTGACATAATGATATCAATCGAATCGGAGTATTTCCCGAAATAAACTTTGTGACATTTAAAATTGACATCCTACCTTTGTGAATGTTGGGTGCGAAACCCTAGTACTGCCTAAGCCGGAAATATCATGAGTGAAATGGCCGAAGGACAAATATCTGACCAACAACTGGTTGTCAGTGATCTAGCTCTTCAAGGAATCGCTTTGAACAAATGCATAAAATTCGCTTCTAAAATATTTCTAGGCGAGGGGTCTCGATGCGGTCGCATTAAGTCCTTTCTTGCCGTCTTTCACCACTGCTTCTCATTAACAGACGTCTACTATGTATATATAACCCCCAACATCGCAGTATACTCAACTGAATTTTGAGCTTCTCTCTGTATTTAGTGTGTTGCGGGTTTAATCCTTGCGGAGCGGCTGTTTCGTTTCGTTTTATCAGCATTGACATATTAAGTCAATAGCCAATGGCATTGCATCTGTGCACGACAAAGTCATGCACTATAGCCCAGTGAAACGAACATGCTCGCAGAGATTTAATTAGACCCTTATGCACTGCCACATAGGTAACCTGTGCATTAAAATGCAAGGATCAAAAGGTCATTCTAGCAATCTAGCTCTTCAAGACTACTAATGCACTTACAGACCAGGAGCTTTGTCGCATAAACCTTGAGCCTATAGTGTTGCATAGACGAAAATGGGAAGCATCTAATGGGCGAAGAAATAATCTAGTGTATTTCTATTTTAGTTCTTAAGCCACGGTATTCCCATTGACTTGTTCTACTTTGCTTTTACCCTGTGCGGTTTCGCCTTGCGCCCATCAGTCATTCGTTATATCAAGAAACATTCTAGCCCATTATCATCAAGCTAATACACAACCAAACACATAATTAATACACAATCCATTCAATGTTCTCCGCAATGGGAAAGTCCAAGACCGAGAAGACAGCGGCCTCCCCTGAGACCGACGCGGGCGCCTCAGAAACTCCCCGTCCGGTCAGCACCTGCGGCAGTGAGCATCTTCTGATGACAACCCGCAAACAAGCCTCAGAGCAATACGCCAAGGCAGCCAAAGCCGAAAAGGCCTACCGCACCAAGAAGCGAGCTGCCCTCGCTCGTGCCAACTACAATGAGACAAAGAACCACTTCAGAGAGGCTTTTTCGCACTTTTGGCTTGCATTGAAGGGAGTATTCCCGGCCATCAAGAATTCAAGATACCTGCTTGGTGAGAGACGTGAGAAGAGGAGACAGGAGGCCGAAAGAAAGAAGAGGGAGAAGAATTTGGAGCGCAAGAAGAAGCTTGAGGAGCAGTTGGCGAAGGAGGAGGCGGAGGCAGAGGCGGCAGGTGATGGAAAGAAGGATGAGGACAAGGAAGCTGACGAGTAGAAAGTTTAATGCATCATGAGCTCACGCTTGTGATGACCTAGGTTGACGGTCTTTGTGTCTTGTTTGCTTTTTGCGGGCGGCGTTTGTCTCTGGCTGAGACAGTCGATACCCATTACACTCACTTATTTCTTTTGTCTCAAATGCTATATAGAATTTTGTGTTGTTTGAGAATATTATCCTATTACTGAGTCCTCATACCTGTATTTCTTTGACTAACTGCGATTCTTATAAAACATGATAAGGTCTACTTTCAATACAAGCTGTCGATCTTGGAATGTTGTCCAAACCAAATCGGACATGATGACAGAAGGCTCCCTCCGGCGGGTCAAGAATCAGATTTCAAGCAATGGTTCTCACTACTACGGCGGAAGGGGGGTACAATACTAGTGAAGACCGCGACCTGCTGAGTAGCCATCGACATGACTGACTGATGCTTATCTGCTCCTGCCCACACGGCTATGTGGCAGGCTTAATCTCAATTAATCATTGATATTAGTCTTCCCGGCTACAAGTCTTCTCCCTCATTACGTAGTTCGCATATGCCCTATTTCTTTCACCCAGAATCCCTACAGTCAATACAAAATCGGCCTGTAAGATTTGCCATGCGGAGGTCGCATATATAGAACACTCGTTCCACGTTTTGCGA
Organism: Fusarium beomiforme; assembly: GCA_002980475.2. Lineage (NCBI taxonomy): Eukaryota > Fungi > Ascomycota > Sordariomycetes > Hypocreales > Nectriaceae > Fusarium > Fusarium beomiforme. The sequence continues at coordinate 9,968 of PVQB02000223.1, forward strand.
TTTGGAGACTAGAGCTTCTGGTTGTCAGTGAAGCTGCTTCAGAATAAACCTCGGTCGTGACATAAGCTGCGTTTTTAATCAGCATGTACTCCAGCTAGGAGTGTACCTTACATTACGAGGTATGATTGTCTTTTGTGTCAAGTTATTGTCCGAGAAACAAAGGGCATTCAGCGAAGATCAAATAATTGCACGACCAGATTAGTCCATGGACAAATGTAACTCATCCTTGCGGCTCATATATGGATGTGGTCAAATCTCCAAAATTGCTGCAAAATTAAGACAACAAGCGACCTTGCCGTGAGACACGAAAACTACCCAAATCCCCCCATGTTGTGTTTAGGCCTCATCTAATATTATCGATATAGATTGTTGAAACTCTTTTCAGGTAGCTTCGAGTACATTTCACTCCGCTACCTCTTATGGCCAGATTCAGCCTAGATCGATGCCGAGTTGTTCCTGACGTATAAGATAATTCATGGTCGGTAGTCAGTTAGGCGAAACATATGGGTGCATGAAATGATGAATGTATCACAACAGACATGCAGAATCCGGTCGAGTGACCCGTTACGTACTTTGCTAACATGCCGTATTCTAATTACCTGTGTTGGCAGCCTAAAGTATATTCTCAAGGTTTGGCAGTTCATCCCTCGATGGTTTGCTACACCTCCAAATGTTGATTTTCAACCAGTAGGGTTCTGGGCACAAGTTGTATGGCACAACTTATTAGTCCCGGATTGAAGAAATAGTCGTGCTCCTGGTCTTTTTTGGATAAATAATTGTATCTATGAAACTGAATAACTAAATTTCTACTTGCGTGAACCTCCCTTTCGAAAGCATGGCTGGCTAGACTCACTGAATGTGCGCGTTTGAGGCGCTATAGTATAGGGTAACTAACAACTGTTGTGAGCTAGAGCGGGTCGGTCAGTCACACGGGGATACGGTCAACAAGGTCAAAGTTGAAGGTCATNNTCTAAGTAGGTCTATGGAATCCGGGTCAGAATTTATATGTAAAATGCAGTCATTCACCCAGGTTGCTGCCTGCCCTGCCTAACAAGCTTGTTTGCCCTCATCTTGGTGTTTGTCCTGATGATTGACAATCACGTGGCCTGTTTGCGGGCCCAATCTCACAACTGTCAGGTGTCGTGAAGATAAGTTTATGTGGGCACATATATATACTTCCAGCCACAAGTACCGGTTGCAAATAGCACCTTTGGAGAACTTAGTTGTTCTTTCGCGTATGTCAATAGAGATTCTGTCTTCCTAGCTTCAAATCTGAGGGTGGTGTTGCCGTTCATATGCAGGACTGTTTTTTTTTTTTTTCCCACTCCTGCTGTTATGCGGGCATTTTCTTATCGATAAGGTGGTCAGAGCACCTAGGCGTTGTTCACATTAGTGGATATGGGGTTACGTGTGGTGGTGGTTAGAGGCTTGGCCTTGATCATACATCAATACTCATGGTAGGTCGGAACATCGGCAACCTGTACAGATCCCAAGTTAGGCAGCAAGGGGGCGCTCTCAGTACAGAGATTGAAGGATGTACCTTCTCTATTGACGTTGAATGCCTTTGGATGTGTTATACAGGGGTCTAGAGTACGCTCGGACTTTGTGGAGTTTGCTTATAGGAATGCTGGGTGCCGATAAGCAGGCGCATGGTGACCGTACCATTCTTAGCTAAAAAAGTCATCCCCAGAGAAGACCTAGGCGAGCCAGTCACATTGCAGCTGATGTGATCCTCGTGACGAATCCGAGTTTCTCGCGAAAGGCAGGGGAATCTGGGGAAGTGGTATGACTTCGGGACACGGCTGCATAAGCCTCAAAGTTAATTCCTGACAGATTGCCATCCAGGCCATCTTGGACAAACATGAAGGGCACTAATGCTTCATAGTGCCCACGACACGGCCAGCTTCGCGATACTAAATGTTATAGCTAATATGACTAAAAGATGATAAGTTCATTTTTAGATATTACCAATACTGTTATTTGCACTGTTCTCATCACTTGTGATACAGAATCTAAATTTTACTTCAAGCACCTTTATGATGTCCCATCTCGGTGATGTAGTTTTATTTATAGCTAACCAGTTGAATATTATTTCCACGTTCCCATTGCCAAGTTATATCTTTGTTCATTTCTCTTGATATGAATTATGGCATAAATGCATCCCCGCTACTCTGTATGCCTCGAACATAGTGGCGTCGCATCGACGGTCGCGTATTATTACGGTTTGTATAACCATCCATCAGGGGAACATGTATGTGTAATAGAGCGGCATGGTAATCACTGACAGTATCTCCAGATATAGGAGAGTCAACAGATCGGGTATAATTGTAGCCATGGCTCGTTTCTTGGACCGCCCTCCATTCTTCGACCTCTGTATCTAAATTTGGCACCTCACGCGATTTGTCGCGAAACACGGGGCCTTGGGGGTGCAGGTGTCGCATTGTCGTACTCTCCTTGGTCCCTGTTATATGTGGCTCTTCCCTTGGCCGATGAGACCTTTGTCGATCAGGCAGTTTCGCAAGCCACATCGTGATCTTCTCTTGAAGCTCAGCGTGTGTTGTGTGGCTTCGGATCATGCTATCTGCGGCGTGCGTTCCGGTTTGTCGACGGATCTTTCCTCTCAGTGGTGTCGATGACGGTGAAGAACGAACAGTTCGAACTGGCTCCTCATTGTCATCATAGGATTCGACATAGACTGTCCTATCTGTCCATTGAGGATCCGTAGATGATTGCTCTCCGTTTGTCTTGAGGGGCACTCGCTGAATGCTTTCCGATAGTATAAAGGGCGGTAGCTCAATGTGGATTTTGTCCAGAGAGGCAAACATATTGGCCATTCCACTGTCTGAAGCTGCTGCCACTGAATTGCGCGAGCATACGCAGTCAGGCTGGTTGGAAGAATTTACGGCAAAGTCCAAGTACTCGACACACCGGCTGATTAGCCTAGAAGACTTTCGGACATCCGATTGGGGTTTCATACTGTTGGTGAAGGCTTCTGGGTAAATGCGTCGGATTTTTGTACTTGACAAACGAGCTTCGTTTCTTATCCTCAAGGTACGAACAGTATATTGGCAAGACGCTACTAGCGGTAATATGATGTTTATACTGAGGAGGTCAGGCGCACGGTTTGCGGCACCTCTTGGCCAACTTCAACTCCAATAAATCACACTTCTCAAAAGATACACTATGATTGAGCGTGCGTTTCAGCCCAATCTAACGTAAACCTTCTTTCACTTGAACAAAAACCTGGTTGCTCATAGGCAAACTCGTCACAAGGGCTAAGACGAGTTAGTGCTCATGTGGTATGCTTTCTCGTTTCCGAACGAACATTGCGCCTACTTTGCATACCGGTACCCTTGGAAGTTGCAGCACAGGCCCACCATCTGGTACCCATATGCTGAGATCTGTTTTAAGTCGTGGTTGGAGCCAGCCACTAGGGTAGAGGCGGATGCCAACACAATAAAATTGTATTGCAAGGCGCAAAAATACAGCAGAGCTAAGCAGTATAGTAGGTTGTTTAAATAAGAAGGAGAACCATGTGTCAAATCAATAGACTAATTGCACATAGGCAGGACTTGAATGGAAGCCAAAGCATTGAAATAAGTCGCTTCTACTAACCACGAGAGGCCATGGCTGCAATTACTTGAATCAATGGTTGGCCATCACTTTTCAGGGTCCGATCACAACCACATTAAGCATGTAGCATGCATTGGAAAAAGCAAGACTACGTAGTCGAAATTATTAAGGATACTGGTCAGAAGGTTGTCTCCAAAAGGAATAACCCATGGTAGATAGTAGTCGCCACTTCGATCTGTTCACCTCATCAGCGGGATTTTACTTAGCCTCATGCATCTCGCGGGAGAGTGACGAGCGACCAACACGCCACCGGGTGATTTCGGTCCGGGGTAATACTCCTCGTAGATTTGCTGCCTATTTAAGCAAGACTTTCAGGCCTAGCCAACACCGGGAAGAGTCTAGGGCAGGGTGCTATTTGGCCCAATACGAGAGCAATTCAATATCTGAGCTTTGTCGGCCCGAGGAATTCCTTCTGAACATGAGGGCCAGCAACAATTAACTACCTGGGATGGCCAATCAGCATCCTACGGCTCGACAACCAGAATCTCAACAACAGACTAACATACGAGACGACCCCCTGCACGATATGCTTGAAACTTGACCTGGCTTCAATATTAAAAGCCGAAAATAGTAATTCACTGTTCAGGCTAGTGTAGATCACTCGATAAGCAAACGACAGCCTGCCCAAAGTGGCTACCAGCTCGAGAAAATACATGGAAGCCCTAACATCTGTATGTGTGTGCCAATTAGAGGCTACGTGATTGGAGACTTAGGGGCTATGCATGGTGCATTGATACAATAGATCTAGCTACCTCTTCAACTCAGCATATTACGCCTGCACCTGCCAGTACAGCCGGAATTATAGAGACTGACCTCTTCCCTGAACCCATCGGAAGCGACATAAATTCCATGACTGTCGATCCACGGTGTTACAGGCACAATGCCTAAAGAAAGGGCCGCTGTTATCATGGCGTGCTAGCGGAGCAGTAAGCAATCATCTCCTAATAATCGTGCTTGGTAATAAATGCATGACGGGAAACACTAGCCTTCGGCGAGCTGCCGAACCTGACAGGATGAGGAAAGACAAGAGGCTTCCGCACGGACACAAGCCGCCCTGTTGTTGATCGGAATTTTCTAGCTGCCGGTAGGGCTCAACGATCCGCGCAGTCTGCTGGGTTAGCAGTGGGTGCTCTGCGGAGGCAGTGTTTAAACGGTGTTATGGCCCGTGTTTCGCTGTGCTCCACAAGCTTGCCATAAATTTGGGCTTCCAGCGGGCTTCCAACAGGCTTCTTTTGTACCCTCAGAATTTTCGTTATCTATTCTGACATGTTTAGGTAGTCAAAGAAGAAGAGAAATCATCAACCTACTTGAGCTTCTGTTGCAGTTAGTGGTCAGGGTAGTATATATGTAAAGTAATAGCTTAAAACACAGGTCTTCCTTCCAAGTGAGCCAATCTAATTGACACACGATATGCAGCGTGTCACCTCCAGTACATTTCAAGGCACACTTTTGGTTAGAGGGGGCCAGCCCCTGCTCATAAGGCTTGACCACTGTGCTCAAGGATTACGGGGAGATATGTTTTGTCGTGTCATTTCCATGACAACGTGATGAGCGGACTGAGAGATATGTCACAGAAAAAGTCTTTCCGAGTTCATTCGATCAAGACCCAGGCGGATTGGATATTGTGGAGTTACCTTGTCATTGAGTGGTGTGACTGGAAGCATATCTAATGTATGCCCATACACTCAATAATTTGGCCCGTATAGCGATAAGGATAGCTCCACCCCCGCATTCCGCTTCAATCTAATCTATATATCGGGATGCTTGTAAATAGACTAATCTTGTACCGTCGGGTTAGAGAGCTCCGAACCGGGAAGTGGGAGGTTGACGCGTGGCAATGCTGATAAGGTTCCGGAAGGGTAATTAGAGCTCAAGGAAAAGGGGGCTAAGAATGCAGTTCAACAACGCGAAAATGGTCTACTACTATATTAATCACCCAACAGAGTTATTTGACTCTATGTAAGCATACAATTAGAGATAAATTGAGTAAGAAACCCTGTATATCCTCTCAAATCTAACCTTCACCTTCCTGTTGACTTGCAGCTTCCACAGCCATCAAGATCCGAGGTTCCCAATGGGAGTTAATCTCACTGCCTACAGGATACAGACGTAATATAAAGCTGTCAGTCGAATGCCATGTTGGCCATGTTATCTTGGGAAGGACGCGAATGCGCGGCCGGAGCCCAAGGATTCTTCATGCTGCAGGGCACTGGCAGCTCTGATTGGATCTGAAGAAGGGCTGACTCGCGGAGGCAGTCGTCAGCAGATGCGCTAGCTGATGCTTGAATCATCTCCGCAGTTATAGCGCCAGCCACGCGTACAACTGTGAACATAGAAGTACTATTCACTGTAATTAGTAATTACTTATCTGACCCATATAGGCAAGTTCCGCCGCATTTCTCCTCATGCACCACGTTGTCGTGATTTTTCTTTTCTCGGTACCAATGCATCCACGAGACCCCTCATTGTCAACAAGCACATCACTGCGAACGAGGCCTTTCCCACCATCGGATTTTGTAGGAGAACGGAGATTTGACGAAAACCTTCGGACTTAGGATATTTTACTTTGATCTGCTGTCACCTTTGTTGCACGTAGGGAAGATTCTATATCCAACTTCACGCATGACAACAGTGGCATAAGCAAGGATTCAGGAGGGCACATAAAAGCCGAATCTTGGGGAGCTTCAACTAATCGGACCACTCCGCTTATTTGGTTCAATTTATTACTTCGACACTCGTTTTTCACCGTGAATTTCTCCAATCATTCGTCCCTTCATATGTAAAGCACTGGGAAATGACAGCGAAGACAAATGCTTTGGAACATCAGAAGTCCAAGTACAAACGAATATCTGCTCCGAAAGTCCGCACAGGCTGCACAAGCTGGTGAGTCTGGATTATCTCATAAAGCATTCTCATGATTGTTGTTTATTAATTGGATCTTTGCAGCAAGTATGTCCGCCAGACCCACGGTATACCTTTTTAAAAGAGACAAAAAGGAAAAGCAGGACGGAAAGAACAAATGAAAACTAACACACACGCAACAGAACTAGGCACATTAAATGCGATGAAGGCCGTCCTCACTGCCGTCGGTGTATCAATGATGGAGTGAGATGTGATGGCTATGCGCCTCCTAATGTCAAGATGTCACGGAAACGACTACAACCGAAAGAGAAGACATTTGGAAAACTTCAGTCGCCAATCACGCTACCTTGCACTATGAGCGCCACAATTTCACCGCTGCGAGTGGTGGGCGCCAAGGTTCCCCTGATGTCTGTTAGCAGCCGAAACATTATCTTATACGAAGAGTTGGCTTCACTAGCTCCTCCTGTACTAAGAGGTCCATCATTCGTCGACAGCCTAAGACCAGAACTGGTCCAAATCAAGCAATGGCCACCACTCCGGAATGAGGCGATGCTTCCTGGGGTAGACGAATTACTTGGCGGTGTTAATACGTCAGCGGCGGCACCTGGCCTGAAGGATCTTGTCGGTGGATCGCAAGGGTCAGTATGCTCGAAACACGCTAGTTATGTACGGAAAATCAGCTAGAGCGATGCGATACGAGCGGCTGGCTCGGAGTTACTGAGATGTTGACTACTAACAATACATGGCGTAGCACATAACGCCCTTATGCAATTGCATCACATGCGTGTCCCAGCCGTCTGAACGGCGTTGAATTGGTTTCGGGCAAGCAACACTGTTTTAACAACTCCGGGATATTTGATCCGAGGCTGGACGATGTGTGAGGATGATTTACGACTTTTCAGGGGTCAGGCAGGGATATAGTTTAGACGCTGTTTTGTGCGGTGACTGCCAAGATGCTGGCCTACCTGGTAATGCTGTTCAGCGGTTAGGCACCCCATATTAGTCAAGTCCCCTTCAACCAAGCCTGTCGTATCACTTTCAAGCGCTTTGTCGTGCGCTTCACGACGAAGATATGGGGTTAGTTTGGTGTTATGGTGAGCCGAGGTACTGCTACCCCTTCGCCGCAACCAAAGTATCCACAGAGGGACTTAAAACAGGGCCAATGCGTTGTCGGAAGGGTGATTGTTGAACAGAAGCAGTGGTTCAATCTCATGTCTTATAAACCTAGAATGGCTTTCAAATTCTTAACTAATTGGCTATATTCCCAATGCTGTATCAAGTAATCCAGTGTTTCCTTCACTAGAATCCATATATAACCATCAATCCTCAGAACTGGCTCCAGCGGAAAGATTCGACAGCATTGGAGAGCCATCGAGTACAAATAGGCGTTGACCATGAGCGTAGCACAGAGGTCTTGGCTATTGAGCATTCTGGTGATGGGAACCCAAAGAACATAGTGCATGATACGCCTGATGCAGTCAAATTCCTCCCTTGTCTGTGCGCAGCCTTCGGGGCGACTGATGGCATTGGCAAGGCTGGTTATCGCAGCCAGTCTCTCCATGTCTGACTCCTTGGCTCCGGTTTCCATCAAGAGATGTCCAAACTTATCCATCTCAATGATGATGCAACGCACTATACCGAGAGAGAGTGGCTTGATCACATCTAACTCGTCATGCCTGGTTGATGGGGAGCTGAGCTTGGAATAGGCGTTAACATACATGGGAGGGGGGCTGTGCCCCAAGGACCGGGAGACTGACAAAACCTGCCGTATTGTCATACACCTGATACCTCAAATTCGTGATAGAGCTTCATGATATGACATAGATAACAAATTTCATCTTCTGAGCAAATGTACGACAAAAGCTGACTTTTTGGTGCAAGGTACACAAACGGCGAAATTCCTGATTCCCGCCACTGTCGAACCTCAGTAAGGATCTGTAGTGGCCATTGGATGGAAGGGCTTGTGCTCTTTGGAGAAATGCTGTCGTTCAAGTCCTCGATACCGAGCGACTCATGGTGGCTTCCACACTCGTCTTGGTATGGGCATCTTGTCTTATGCCTCGTGCAGTTTCGGCTTAAGTAGGTCAGCTAGAGACACATGTTACTCTCGACGATATCAAACCATTGAGGGAATGCTTCGTCGCAACGGATATGCCGTAGTTTGCTGCAAAAGACCAATGTCAGGATCCAGCGTGGCTTCGGTGCGTCTGTCATACCATGTGTGGCAACCTGTACGTGACTTAAGGTGACTGCTAATGACTTAGTAAGGACCTCGTATTGACCCGTGGGGTACAAACCTGCGTCGCTGTCTGTAAGTGATTAGTCGAGGCATTGAGGACAAGCGATAGAGTCTGCTGTGGAAAGAGCAATTTGACTCTTCAAGAGGGTGCCTTTTCTAACTTCTTGATGCATCAAGCGTCAAGAGTCCAAGGATTGATCCGGTTGACAGGAAGGTAGAGGGAACTTGTATTTAGCGTTGTGTCAACCCATGGTGTTCGTGTTCAAGCTAATTTATCCCCTACAATGACTTGCCCAGACCGGCCCTGTGACCTACACCCCAGCATCGACATCGTTCCGCTGATCCTACTTACAATTACACTTTGGCTGAGATGACGTATACTGGATTATCAAGAATGTAGTAATGGACCCGAAGGACAACTCGGTATATCTTTTTAACTGTTGTGCTTAAACTGGGGATAGCGGCATGTCAAGACTCGGTTCGTTTTCCGAAGCTACCGAATACGAAATTACATATTTGAGCGTTTATCACGAAAATGATTAATGCTTTGCCCGTGATTGGACAACCTGGATTGGGACCCGAGTTGGCGGTTGCCTCGAACTAGATAGCTTGGTTGTTGATTCATTTCTCACGTGCCAAATGTGTGGTGGCTTATCTCTGCTCCTGCGATTAGCCCGGCTATACGAACATGTATGTCTTCACCTGTTCTAGTCTAAACTTTAAACCTGATAAATCGTGTCAGTCGTTACCTATAGAGAGGAGACCGTCCGTAGGCAAGCTGCTGTTGGGCCTAAATTGTAGCACTTAGCTCGCTCTGCAAGCGGTGCAGGTGCCAAACCTTGAGGCCTGGCTCCTTAACCTCATTAGGAAGGTAGCTCGCAAGAGAAGTGCTCGGACGATATCAACACGCGGATGAGTCCCGTCCCGGTGCTAGTCTGCTAACAATAAACCTAGCACAAACTAGTTCACTCATAGCTGGAAGTTGGAAACACTCTTTCATCAAGCAATATAAAATGCCTATTGTTACCGAGAGTAAGACAGCCCATCTTAGTGCAGGAATCCAGAGCTAGACTACGAAATCCTAATACAAGACAGGCAAAGAGCAGATGTAGCAATAACAGAATACATTACGACGAGATAGGCTCTCCAGGCACTTACAACTTGTACTCCTGCACATTGCCAACTTCAAAGCTAGTGTTCAAAGCTTCTGCCACCTCTTGAACCTTTCCGGCATCTACTTGCCGGGCCTCATCAGGTACAATAACACCCTCAAAAGCCCACCAGCCTCTTCAATCAGCTTTTCAAGGCCGTCGCCGCTCCCATAGGACCAGAATGTAACATACTTGGATTGAAACCGAACCGTGACATACATACCCGAAGGGATGAATATTATCTCACCAACTTCAACCTGGCCCACGTGGCCGTCGACAGTGACCAAAATCATTTCGTCCAGAACACAATAGACCTGATGTACGCGCTTGAAAGAAAGCCCGTGTTTCAGGACATTGCCTCCAAGTATACTGCTTGATTCAATGCTCGTGATGGAAAACTGGCCATTATTTTGTGCAATAGTGATAAACGGCCTGCTGAGTATGCTACCAAGCAAATACCTTGGGCCAGTGTCTGCCTTTAAGTAGTAAGCTTTCATACCCTCAGGGATTTTGGTGTCGTGCTCTGTCCATTCGCCAACCTCAGCACCGACAAAATCAGGCCTAAAGATAACGTCGTAGTTCTTGGAAATCTCTCCAATCGTAGGACCAAGTACAGCCATTGCGCTTCAGGAATCGAACTCAGGAGCAAGCACTCCATCATACTGTTCGCTGGCAAACCGGAAGAAATCGACCCACTGGTCTGGGGTGACCAGCCTCAGAGTTACAGTGTATGGACCAAGAAGCTGTGGCTGATAGACAACTCCCTACAACAAACAGGATTAGCTGTGAGAAATGTTCATCAGGTCAACTCAGTCTTACCGGTGGAACACAATAAAAGTCACCTGGCGATAAAATTCGGCACTTATTGCCTGCCAAAAGCTTCAATTGACCTCGCGTGCATGCAAAAACATCATGGGCATGGTTGCGAAAATAATTAATAATTCCTCATGATTAAAGCTCCAATAAAGACCTGTGTATTTAAGTAGTCCAAGTCTATCCGTCTATATATTGTACGGGTTCCGTTATCTACTATCTGTATCCTACAGCAGCATCTCTAGTTAATACCGTTCCATCATCTCACTCAGCCGCGCTGTCGCTATGAACGACAGCCTTCTCAGCATCCTTCCCATTAGCCATCTCCTCAAAGTATGACTCGTCCTTTTTCTCACGGCTGGCATATCCAGGTGGTGTCCATTTCGCGCTCTCCCACGCCTTGACATCAGGTAGGCAGTACATCATGTCGATGTGCTCAAGACTGAGGGTCTTCGACTCGTACAAGAAGAAGTATACGATAAGAGTACCGAGCAGGTTCATGCCCGCGAAGACGTAGCCGAAGGCATAGGAGATACCGGCATCGGCGAAAGGAGTCAGGAAGCTGATAAGAACTGGAAAGGTGTTAGAGTAGTGTTGCAATGGATAGATATATGTTGAGTTACTTACAGTTTGCAAGCCAGTTGCTAGCCGTAGCCAATGAAGCCTGCTTAGCACGAGTGCGCAGCGGAAAGACTTCTCCGACAACGACCCAGCCGAGCGGGCCCCAACTTACAGCGAAAGACGCGATGAACATGCAAGCGGAAACAATCATGACGATTCCACTGGTACTGCTACTCTCAGGGTCGATGGCTGTTCCGACTGAGGCAAAGATAAGAAGCCAAGCTGTTTGCCACAAGCCGCCAATAATGAGAGGCCAGCGGCGACCGAACTTTTCAGCCGAGTAGATTCCGAAGAAGGTCATGCCGACGTTGATTGCGCCGAGAATGAGTTGAACAAGGATAGGATCGTCGATACCGGCCGATTCGAAGATGGTGGCTCCGTAGTACTTTGGCCTGGTTAGATGTTGTTGGCCGAAGTGTTGGTATCAGACTCACAAAGAAGTAATTGGCGCCAGTCCATTGCTGGAAGAACTGGACAGCCATACCGAGCAGAGTTCGGTACAGTACCTTCGGAGCCTTGTTGCCCACGCCAAAACATTCCATCCAGCTACCCTGCCCAACCTTGCGTTCCTCCTCCAGGAGAATTCTCATCTCCTGGATATTGTCCTCAACCAAGGGATTCTTCACATCGTTCATCATGCCTCTAAGTCTGGCAAGGGAATTCCTGACACCGTCCCAATCTTCCCTCATAGCAAGCCATCTTGGCGACTCAGGACAAGCCAAGACTCCCAACCCAAGAGGAATAGAGAATGCCATCTCAATAGCAATAACAGCTCGCCATGAAGCATCGCTATCCTCAATTTCTCGAACGCCGTAGTTGACGATGTTTGAAATGAGGATTCCGAAGCAAATCATCAGTTGATATGACGAAACGACGGCGCCGCGAATCTCTCGGGGAGCACACTCGCTTTGGAACATGGGTACGCCGATCGACAGGGCGCCGACGCCAAGACCTGCGATCAGACGGCCTATCATCATGTGGACCCATGAGTACATGGCTGTGATTTGGATGACGTTGCCGAGGAGGAAGATTACTACGAAGATGGTGAGACTCCATCTTCTGCCGTACCAATCTGCAGTGCTAAGTGCTATGTCAGTCAAGCTTTATGTGAAAGGGCTGTAAGGGGTATTACTATGAACCAGACAATGCTCCAATGAGACATCCGATACTCATCAAAGAAACGAGGATTCCTTGAATGGCGGGTACCCAGTATTTAGTACCATCATCATCTGTCTGAGCGAAACGATCCACGTAGTCACTGAACAGAAGCATAGCCGAAATTTGTCCTGTTTCACGTCAGAATTACTCGTTTGAGCGAACATTGGTTACTGACCAGTATCATATCCAAACAAGAATCCTCCAAGAGAGGTGATGAGGGCTAAGACCATGGCCTCAGCTCCGCAAGCTGCCCCGTTGATAGTGAAAGATCTGTTTCCATGTTAGCTTGTTTCCCATCGCTTAGTGGTAAAAGAATGAAGAAGCATACTTATTTCCAAGCATGTTTATGATCAATGTCTTGGAAGCGTCGAACCCAATTGATGTGGCTGTCAACTCTACAGTCTCAACCATCTTTTTATTCCTTCTCCATTCTGCGGATCCTCCAAAAAGGAGTCCTCATCGAAATACATCACAGGTCCCATGAGGTGTTTCGAAACCACGACAACGCGATACACATAATTCCATGTCAACTCAGCGGATCAATCCCACTCACCTTTGTCCTATCGGGGAAGTAGGCTAAATAGACATTCACCTTTAACCGTCCAGGTGAGGCTCTCCGGATATAACCAGCTCAAAAGGGCCGATTTCAGGAGTTTATTGACCGAAGAGCGCCGGACCGGTGAACCATGCAAGGCTTATTCTCCGTGGAGCGTGTTTTGTGGAGAATCACGTCGTGGGGTCACCGCCAGACTTCCCCATGGATAGGAAGAATGGGATTGAGGGATGGGAAAAGCTGGGGTGATTGGGACGTCATGAGAAATTTGTGGTTTCACTGCTACCTGCTCTGCACCGCTTGTATGCGTGTTACACTACATGATCTCTGGCCCTGATATAGGCGGTTTGGGGATCATCTGAGAATAAAAAGAGCACCTGATATGGATGAAAATTGGAAATGAAAACGTCAGCACAGACGTAAATGCGCGGCAGTGAGGCCGGTATAGCCGGTCTTGGCGTCCATCAGCTTGGGACGAAACACGATACGTACCACCTGACGTCGGCAACGGTATTGCGAGACATAGGATTTGCGGAGAATTATTTATGCTTGAAGTTAAATGACTGACCTTAATTGTCACATCACTTGAGTGCAAAGCAACGTTCCATCGTGTGTTGACTAGACTGACCGATACAATGAGCATACTTCGACAAGAGTTTTGACCGAGAAAATATATCCACGGCAGAAAAGGGATAACAACAATGATTCAAAGAGTAACGACGGTTAAACCTGGAGCTAAATTAATCAGATGAAAGCTAAAAAAATGTCTAAAGCATGGTAATGCTGGACGTAGTCTCTAATACCTGTGTAGAAATATTGAGGTCAAAATCTCATCAACCTCTAGGTTAGGTCGACAGGAAAACTTGAGGACTTGAAGTATGACCCACTTCAACAGAACCCTTCTCCGTGACTGGTCGGGACAAAAATAGACACCCGGTCTCGTCAACGGAATAATCGAAAACTGGGGACCAAGCCGGAAATAACACGTTGAGCAGAATCCCAGAGAACAAACATTCTAGCCATGATGTTTGGCCCAAATTAAGAATTGTCTTCAAACATAACGTCACGCTCTTTGACATGACATTGTTGCAAGAAATATCTCCTATAGTCGCACAGATTTGATGCAAATGACGCTGACGTCATGTGCAACTGCTGCGATGACAGCCCTAGGCAACCGCGCAGGACAGACTGGCTCTGTTAAAGTTGCTCAATCGACTCTTACCTTTTCCAACCCCTCATACACGCGTCAACAGAAATAACTCTTCATCATCACCATCATAATTCATTATGGGAGATCATCTCGAAATACCGAAATTCACTATCGACCTGTCACAGCCTCCCGAAAATCGCTATGACCATATTATTCCGCACTTCAAGTCCGCCGTCGACACATGCGACTTGCCCTCCTTGTTCCACGAAGTCTTGAACGAACTTGGTGGGGAATACATCGGAAAGACGCTGGCCGCCGCCTCGCGACTGGTCTTGCGACGGGTTCATTCGGATGAAGAGACAGCCGAGTTGGCCGGTATATCAAGTGCAATCGGCATTCCCATGCACATCCTCGTCGCCTTCAACGTTCTCTTGGATCTTTTGCTTGGTTGCACAAGCGGCGGGGCTCGCACTATCGACCCGGACTGCCCTGGCAAAGCTTCACAGATACTACATTTCCGGACTCTTGACTGGCAGATGGATCGATTGCGACAGATTATCGTCGAGCTTGACTTTGTTCGCACTCCCGGAGGTCCCGTCATTGCGACGACAGTGGGCTACCTTGGCTACGTTGGGGTCTTGACGGGCGTGAGAAAAGGGCTGAGCCTGAGCCTGAACTTTCGACCGTATCACGCCAATGAGACTCTGCGACAAAGACTCTCGTTCAGATGGAACCAGGCGATGGTGGTCCTCGGATACCGGCAATCTATCTCGAGCACCTTGCGACACATTCTCTTGGACGAAATTACGGCACCAGAGACGCAATGCGATGAATCGCACGAGCTGAATGAGATGAGCCACGACTTACAAGACCAATATGTTCAACAAGTCCTGAAGAACCTCTCCATATCCAACTCGACTTCCGCATATCTCATCCTCTGCCAACCAGAACGCGTCTTCGTCATTGAGAAGGACCACCGAAGCGCATCAATTCGCCAATCCGACACCTTTCTTACAGCCTACAACCACGATGTCAAGGATGAAGACGACCCTATCCCCCTCCGACAAGCTGCAAACGAACTTGCCGAGGGAGAGGATGTAACAGGTATGGCTGCTATTGTAGGCTGCTCACTCGATAGAAAGTCCCACCTGGACGACCTGTGGAGCCAACGTGCCCGTGCTTGTAAGAGAAAGTACAAGCTGCGGCTTGATCTTGTGACAAGATCGGATGTGGTTAGGTTCTTGCAGGACGATATGATCAGGAACGAGGAGACGCATTATGCTGTCATTATGGACCCAAAGGAAGGGAGGGTTGTTTGGCGAAGGGCGTATGAGTATATCAGTGATAGTGAAGAATGGGCCACGGAAGATCATTGAGAACCTCAAGACCCCCAAGGAGTATGGTTGACAAAGCACATGTAGAATTAGAACCGGCCTCGGCAATGAGAAATTGCATTCCCACATGAGATAGATTTGGCCCCCTAGGGACCCACGGTAGTAGCATAAGTCAATTGCAGAAGTTCTACAAAGCTTAGGCTGACTAGGCCGCAATTGTTAACGTTCCCGTATACGAGGCTCAATGCTGGATACAATATGTACGATATAAGCCGAATTGAACATTCAGCCAATCCCGTGCGGTTCTAAACGAGCGGACCAATGACGCAGGGATACGAAAAAAGCCAACCGATATGGGGACGGGACGTGCCGGCCCAGTAAAGGGCAAATCTGACAAAGACAAGTCATGACGATACATGCTCTGCCTGGCTCTCCTACACAAAGATCTACATACACGATATGACCGGAGTTCTTGGCAATGCCCGAATGAAACTCCGCCCCACTCTGTAAGCCTGCAGTATTCACCGTAGATACGTAGGTGAATTGGCAATGCGCCTTGACTATACCAGGAACAATCTGATGTCAGCACTATTCTCGCAGAATTTCCTGTTCTGTGCCGGATTGGCGATCCTATATTGCAGTTCAGATTAGTGTTGTCATATGGCTCGAAGATGTAGGGATTAGGAGTGTGATTGCGCTTCAGGTGCCTGTCGTAAGGCATAGCTCCCGGCGGATAATATTGCCCACTCACAATACAAGTTCCCGACATTTAGTTCAGTTTGATTAACTGCCGACGAAGATGTTGACCGACACCCTTAGCCCAACGGCACGGGCCTTCCATCGGACGTGCAGCTCCGACAAAGGGACCGTCTCTTGACCGTTGAGATATCTGACTCCATACTCGCGAGCCGATAACTGGCCAGGTTCGAGTGCCTGGACCCGCCCATAAGCAGTTCCTGACGTTCTGATACCTCCAACCCGAACTCGCATGGATGAAGTAACTGCAGCTGGGACTGAGGCTCCGGCCTATCGAAACCCAGCCAGGTACAGCATATCCATCCTCACACTCAAACGAGCACAGCCTGCGAGGAGGAGTCAATCACATCACCCCGGGGTGATCATATCGTAATCAACATTGCGAATGGAATAGGCCCTTTGCTACTGATGAAATGTTAGCTGTATCTGGTAATGTCCGAACACATGGAGCAGCCAGCAACGGAAACATATATAAAGGCGCCTCTTGCCTGTGTTGAGAAACCATTCACAACCCTCTCATCTTCACGACTCTGACAGTTCTATACTTTGACTATCAATAACTGCCCAACCTACCTCAAAATGAAGGCATCTACAATCCTTACCGCTCTTGGTGGCATGCTCGCTTTCAACGCCCAGGCTGTCAATGCCGATTGCTACGGTAGTGGTGACCCCTGGCCCAACAAAGATCAAGCCGCCCAGTTTGTCTGGGACGCCTGCTATAAGCCTGACGGAATGTTCGCTGGACAATTCTCGCCGAGAAAGACCAAGTCCATGTGCCCACGAATCGGCTCAGTCGGTCTCCTCTTTGAAGTTGAGAACCAGTGGGATGGTCAGACACTTGATCTGAACAATGACGACTGCTACACGCGTCTCAAGAACGAGATCTACGGATGTGACCGTGGTGGAGAGTCTACGAAGTCCAAGTGGCGATTCCGGTGAGTACCTGATTATGAAAGAATGCTGAGCTTAGGGACTAACTTTGGTAGTGCTGATCCCGGTAACTGCTAAATGCTGGGTGATATATGTTAGGACACCAAAGCGGAGGAACTGGAAAAGTGGAAGGAGGGAGATTGGGGAGAAGGTTTCGATTCTACGTCGGTCGCTTCAGAGGATAGTATCTCATCGCTGGATTTGAAGAATAGTATTAGTCACTCGTTTACAATGGAAGAAGAAAAGAGGCCTGAAGTTGTCAAGGCAGTTCAAAGAGCCTTATGTATCACTGTGCGAACAAGCTTAGCACCTTGTCTCTTAGGTAAAAGATCTCTATATATTAGTGTTGATTCACGTTTTAATACTGTGTAGAGGCTGAATCTTGCCCCCGCCAACCCCGACTGAAATTTATAGTCAAATTTTCAACTCATGAACCTATGGATCGAGCGTTCTGAAGCTGCGCCTCTTCATCCACATTTGTACTGCACGCTGCATCTGCTCTGTCAAGCCGTACGTCAAAGCATTGACCAACCCAATAAACTGGGTTGATGCTTGCAGACCGGTAAGCCATTTAGGCGATGTGCCAACTGACTCAGCCAAGCGATTGGCCATACCGGGCAGCCAAAGAATTATATATGCGATTGGGTATCCGTTCAGAAGAAGCATTCTTCTCAGATTGGGAGATTTCGGCATGCGATGGCTTGGTCCGTTGCCAGTCGATGCATTTTGTGTGTTATTGGTCCCAGGGTCTTCAGGTATTTGAGGTTCAGGTACTGCAGTTGCGGACCATTGGACCTTGCCACCAGTCGAGACGTCTCCTTCGCTCTCATCTCCCGGTTTTGTTCCCCTGGGCTCAAGTTCATATCCCACCGTAGTGGTAACCCATATCCGTTGAGTATCAGATTGCTCGGCGTTTTCTCGATCGATGCGCGACTGGACGTTGGTGTTATGCCCTTTCGTGGTAGAAGAAGAAAGACCGTATTTGACGAAGCTGAATAGTCGTCTAAGTTTGATGTAGATGTAAGTATAGATTGCGACAGTCGCAAGGAAAATCGCGATGCGCCAGGCGTGCGTGAGGCCGTAGCGGAGGCCAAGATGTTGGGTCTGGATCCAGCACCAGTTACCACTCACGGGGCCATAAACACCGAGTCCAAGTCCAACAAAGCCTAAGAAAGGATTTAGCATAATTGTTAGTCTACCAGGTTCTATGAACTTACTCGTGATTAAACCGGGGATCCATGGAACAAGGCAAACAAATGCAGTCATCAATCTCGATGAGTCGTCGAGGATTTGCTGCCGCTGGACCGCTAGCAACACAGACACAGAGATGATGAGAATATTGAAGTCGATCGCTTGTACTGAGAATTGGCCAACCCAGGCATTGGCGACGCACCCAGTGCTTGGGGGTGCTTTTGGATCCGCGTAACCATCTTTGATAGCGAGAATTCCAGACACTGAGTTGTTGAGACTGTTGATGAAGTCTTCGACACAGAGTTAGGGAAGCCTCGGGCGATAGGAGATGATGATAACCTACCTGCGATAAGGAGATTGACGATCAACGCATGGCGGAAATGCCGTCGCGGTGGCGGCACAACCACATGAAGACTAAGAGCAAAGAAGCTCGCAATACAAGATAACAATGATCCGATCAAGGTAGGAATTGAGATAGAAAGGTTGGCCGGAACGTGGGCCATTATGCCTGCATCAACGAGAGTGAAACATTTGCTTTACCCCAGACACGCAGTTGGGGCGAAGACTCTGCATTGTTATAAACCGCCCTTCCAAAGGCCTAAGCAAAAACAAACTAGACCGGCCTTGGAATGTCACAATCAGTGAAACTGCGCCAAAATGATTGACAGGCTGACATGTTTCCAAGATAGCAACACCTTCCGCTTTGCACTTTATTCGTGACCTAATTATTGCCGTTTAAACTCTGCGCTAAAGAAGATCGGCAGAAGTGTTTAGCTGAAACAGGAAGCTCTTGACAGGGACTAGGGTGTCGTGATTGGTAGGTTGCTTTAGTTGTTGGAAACCCTTGTTGATAATCGTAATAGCGTTATCCGGGCTCGGCGTTTCCGCTGATCAGGGGCTGTGAATAAACTTTTAGTTATCGATTTTGCAATTTGTTTCTCCAATAACCACTGTTAAGTCCGCAAGACTAAGGCTGTAGTTAAGCTAAAAAAGATGGCTCAAGCCACGGGGTCTACACGCATCTGGTTTCAATAGTGGTCTGATATTGTGCCCGTCGGGCTGAAGGATACCGCCACCGACGTTATTATAAGAATATCCTAAGTGCCATAACAGCGAATCGAGAGATGCTTGCTTACGATAAGCGATACCGGAATTCTTGTGGTCCCCTACCATGCGGCTTGGCAACCGATGGTGTTCTGATACCTTGCGAGTCCTACTATAGCAGATTGATAAGCTAACTCTGGCAGGAAGATGCTCCGACTGAACCGTTCACCCAGACGATCCATCAGACGGATATGAATTGATATTCTATTTCCCAAAGTTTGCAAGGTTACAATCTAGAAATGGGTACTTGTTGATGAAATGGACTAACTGCGTATAGAAAAGGTTGCGAGAGTATTGAACTTGAGATGCAGGCATAAAACAAGTCATCAACATTGTTTGAGACTCCTAACGTTTGAGGTGAAATGTTTTTGTGGCCCGGTGCAGATCACACATGGATTTGAAACGCGGATCTGCGGGCCATGTTGCATTACACCAACAACTGTCGGAATATAAACAACGATATATTTCAACTGCCATGTCAGATAATCGACAGACCCTCATCCTGCACATCAAAAAAACCGCTACCAGATACGTGCTGGAAGCTACCCCAGTTTCAATTGGCCAGACAAGTGCCGTCTAATTGTGGAAAGGCGCACAGTTTTGAGTCAGCTCAGCAATCTATCAATATGATCTTTGATCTTCAGTGCCTGGAAAATCAATTATCGTGTGAACCATTTGTTGCTCAACGCTACCAACTTTCTGAAGAGTCTGGATCATGGCGGCAGTAACGAGAAGTCAATCTACTGTAAGGGGTCTAAGTACAGGGCCTAGAGCAACAAAACCGCAACGAAACATGTTAATACCGTATATACAGTCAAGATACTCCTCGCCTTCCCCTTCTGCCCAGAATAGCGGGTTAGATCTAGGCTCAATATTTGGAACATGTCTCGAGCTATCCATCCCAGTCAGCCTCGATCGTGTTGGAGTTGCGACTGAAAGATGTCGGACAACTAATCTCATCTTGCGATAGGAAGTTCTATTGAGAGATCCGCTGATCTACTGGCCACGTTGTTGTGAGTGATGAGGCATCAAAGCAACTGACAGCTTGAATGAAGTGCAGCGTACTAGGAACGTCTAGATTTCGGGGAACTACACCTGATCAATACTCTGAGCCCCCTTATGTAATTCCAGTCTTCGCTCAGTATAGCCTTTGTTCGGGATGAATCTATCCATGGCACTATTCGGCTTCGCTGAGGCCCAATTAGTAGAGCTCCACGAGTTTGACCGAACTTGATAGTCTGAAAAACATGATCCAACGTCTCTCTACAGAAGTGGATGGAGTCGCCTTGAGTAGTGTAAGAGAGTCGATTTATCAGCTTGGTATTGCCGTGACGCGCTGTTGCCGTGATGACACATGGATTACAATGACATCAGTCCTAGGGGGAGAAATCAAGACTATGAGTTGCCGTCAAGGAATTGAGAAACTCCAAGAAATAAGAGCGAGAGTAGACGCCGGCTCCCAATTTATTTCTTCCTTTCAATTTCCGGCAAGTCTCAATCCGCCAAGTTGTACACAGTAGTATGGCGCGCAACAAGGACACAAAAGCCGCGGATATCCAATGATTCAAGGAAAGAATATCAAGCCTCAGACAACAGAGTCACGCGCAGTTGAATGATCTAGGTGATAAAGAAAACAAGAGTGTCGCAGCGGTCGAATATACAGCTGTGAGTGATATCCAAAAGCAAATTCAAGGCCTGTTTGCACCATGAACCTCGACAAAATCAATAGCTCTCCGGTCGTACTTTTAAGTTTCGGAATCTAAGCAACAATAGACCGCTAGACTCTTACACGCTGACTCAAAGGCCCATGAGGAATGTTGGCATAAAGCAAGCACTTGAAGTGGCTTCTTCAACTACATGAAAGATCTCTACAAACTTCAACAAAAACGTGCAGGCAGTGATATACCAGCTGCCCAGCAAGACCGGCTTCAAACTGGCCCTCAGTCCTTCAGATCCCGCTTCGAGAACTGGGAAGTCAAATCCGAATGTTTTCGTTTTCCTTTCTTTTCCATATTTTCTTCTTTTTATTCTTTTGGGCCCGATTTGCGCCACTAAAATAAGCCTGTACAACCTTGCTGCAATGCATTCAACATCTTTGCGCGAGAATCCTTCAGTGACTGACATGGAGTACATTGCAAGACCCCTTCTTCAACCTTCCAAGGGCGCACTTATTGACTCTATCACGCACGAGACTCAGGTGATCAGAGATGAGGTTCTTGGGGGATGTCAATTAGCCAGGCTGGATGTACTCAGCAGGAACGACAGGAGATCAAGAAGAAGTTCCTGGTTTTTGAGGAGTTACCTAGTGTGACTGCCACAATACAGAGTGGATCCGGTGGAGAACCTTTCAGGAAATAAACATGGCGCGTGGTGCAGATACCGTTAGAAAGCTCAGTACCTGGCTACCTGTCACATCTACCAATTTGAGGGTCAGTTTGAATAGCAGCAGCAGCTGTGGAACTTAGCGAGAAACACTGAAGGGATATTACCAACGGCAAGGTCGGCCAAATTCCCAGCTCTAGTGCCGAAAACAATTTCATAGCTGAAACATTGAATCGCTTGCACATGATTATGGGGCCGAGTCATCCGTTCAAGGGATATTTATAGTACACTTTCAGGTGTCGGCTATCAACACGTGCCGTGTTATTGCAGTGCAAAACCCGATCAACAAAACATCACTGGTCTTCATGTAAGCACTGCTGGAATGAATAAACCCACAACCTGACAACGCACATGGATGTCAGTAGGGAAATGCTATTGGACGAGGTCACAAGGACACGCAGTATTCGGGTCTACGTAACAAGTAGAAATACAGATCGGGAGAACATTTTCACACACCGTGCCATGAGGGCTCCAAGACAGTTTTCTAGAACCGAAGTATACTTTTCTCGTCATTCCTAAAGACTGATTAGGGCTGCGGTGATGATGCTCCGTAGACAGCTAATATGAATAAGCATACAAAACAAAAGAAACATTATAGACATATGATGGGTAAAATAGGTGTTATAGGTCAATTAAATACCAGCCTCAACTATTAGAAGTGAGACAGCAAGGTTCGCTTCAACCGATGCTAATCTAGTAATGCAAATACAGTGATCCAAACCCCACAAGAGAATATGAACCATCTAAGTATATAGTAGGAAACATGCGTTTAGATGGCCATGGCAACGGCAATACCAGCAATGCCGGCCATGCCGAGGATATCAGCACCAACGGTAGGAGCAGGGCCCTTGGACTTGGAGGTAGAGTGAGAAGAGGTGGCGCTGGCTTTGGCAGTTTCGGTCTTGGTCTTGGTAGCGTGGCTCTCAGTCCTGTATCTTGTTAGTTATTACCGGAAGAAGTGATGAGACTGAACGCACTTGGTGGTAGTCTCAGTGGTGCTTGAAGCAGCCATGACAGAGGTGGCCAGAGCGGCAGCGAGGAGGAAGTTCAGCTTCATGGTGGAGGGTTAAGGTATTAACTTAGAGTTTAGAGTTGGAACGATTGTAGTAGTAAAGAGTGAATTGATTGCGATGTTGATGCAGTTTAAGCTTCAGAATGAGGCTACCACGTCAGCCTTTTTGTAGTCGAGTTGACGATGGTGTTTACTGTCACTTGGGTGTAATTGCGTTATACGAACTCCATTATTGGCTAATGCGTAAACCGGCATTTTGGTGCCGCAGTCACCCAGGCTAGTCCCCATTAGTTTGCTTACAAGCCTCAACGCGGGCCGAGCGAGGGCATCCAATACATGTGGCGTGGAATCGTAACGTTTCTCTGGCGGAGAAAAATACGAGACCTCGAGCGGTCGTGTCAGTCATGCCATAATAACGATGGATGACGCGGCACCTCTCTCTATCAAGGCTGACTGACTCCGCTCCGCCGCGGATCGCCGTTGGTTTGGATGGAACACTAGGCGGTGCCGCATTATCCAGGGAGTTTAAAGTTGTATCAATTTATGGAAATTGCCGAGGTCTAGAACAAACTAACGAAGGCTTAGATCCAATTGTTTGATCCTGTGCATCGAGTTATTGGATACAACGTATAGACGTGTCGGCATTTTGGAACCGAGTGATCGCCCCTCCAAACGATGAGGCTCCCTTGATTGGTTTGTGGTGGTGTTGCCCCGGAAAGCAGCTCATGGGGCAATTTAGTTCATCCCTGGTGACATGCAGGAACATGATGTCACAGCCGTCTGCTAGAGGAGAATCTGGATAGCTTCAGGGTAGTACTGTCTCCCGGGACGAGTAACAAGCATGCGATGAGGCTTCATGATTAGGTCTGTCCCAGTAAAAAGACTCAATATTCAAGCTTAATGCGAGACAGCGGGTATGCGAGGTACAGTCATATACTCAAAACAATATTCCGTGAACGTGGGATCTATGCTTAATGTTAAGGTCGTAGACTATTGAAAAGCGAGATGCAGATTGGTCAAGGAAGCGGTGTTTGGACATGAATATCCGGAGAAACAGTTCTGCTTGTCACTGAGGCTCATGTCTCCATCAGAGGTTCGTTCGCCAAGAGATTGCATCTCTTGGCATCTTGTCTCGATCTTTAATCCAGTGATCTCGTTACGAAGAATCGAATTATCATCGTTGATCTGAGAACACGGAACGAAGCCTCGGAGAGCTGACGTATGCCCTCGAATGTCGTGATACTCGCCATCCCTACTTGGAAGCTGCTTCACCATAGGGCAGGCTTCTTTTTCCATGGGGGTTCATTAGGAGTACACGCGTCATGGGCCAAAAAAAGGCTCAAAGAAGAGAAACCTGTTACTAGACGTGCAATGAGAGCGTAAATTGATGCTTAACTTAGCTCTTGACGATGGAGAGTGTTCAAGATCGCGGCGATGTTGTTCCTTCAAGTTAGCTCTACTTGAGCTTGTCCAACCACAATTTAGCCTGCGTAACTTATCTGGGCACTGCTTGGTCCGTGTCGTAAAGACCCCTGTGTCAATCCCAATAGTACTCTAACACCCCTCTTTGTCTTGAACTCTAAATTGAACCCTTGAAGAGGTTCGTGGGCGAGGCAGAATTTAGGTTGGCCCTCGGGCCTTGGGGATCAGAAGCCTTTGGACCTTAAGCTAGGGGACAGAAATAAACTAGTGAAAAGTCATTCTACAGGACCCTAAGCTATGCCTAAGTATTTTTGCCACTTAGAATGTCAACCCCTTCAGGATAATACGCTGTACGAGTAACGACCCCCAAAGGGATTGGGGCTTCAGTGCCGTGGCTGCTCGTGCGAAGTCTCGGCCGTGGCATTCCCTCCGTCATGATGCCAATGTGATCAGTCTGTTCAGCATTGTACTGCCGCTCATCTTGATGAGAGGTTCTCGAATGGTCTAGAGAACAATGTTCTTTAGCTGATGTTCGCTGCACAATCCTTGGCTGCGACTCACCGCAATACGTGTGCAGAGCCTGCAGAAACGGAGCTCCAAGTAGAAGGATCGGAACTATTTGTCCGAATCCTTCAATATCGCTTTCTGACCCCATTCCCTCCCACGTATTGAGTACATATATTCTCTCGGCCTGGATCCACCAGACACCCAGACCAAACCACAGTGCCCCGTCAAAGAGGAGAACTCCCAAAGCCTCCGAGTTCATCACGTGGTGAAAAGATATGAATATCCACTGCCACCACTGTCGCTTCTTCTTATCCTTCGGCGTTTTTAGGTCTTGGTTATCGTGGCACGGATTTCTTATCCTGTCCAGGCACCATATCAACGGCGCGGGCCACAGCGACAAGATCTGCGTTGCATATCCCTGGATAAGTAAGACAAAACTAACAATCATCCATTGCAGAGGACTTCCAGCTTTTTTTCGGCCAATTGCGCAACTCGCCTTCCGGTCATCGTTTATGTCCCAATTTTCAGCACCATTGATGAACGCGCAGTACAATAGCAATGCTGCTAGTAGGAGCATACCAATAACCCGACATACCATATCTGCCCCCAAAGGGAAGGCCATCCCATCCTTTTTGAGACCAGACCTATTGTCAGCGTGGCTCTGAACAGGCCCTATCCATGGTAGACGTTGTTTCATGCTTCCATTTGTTTCTACACGTATCGCGTAAAGAGTTAAAATATGTATGCCACTTGTCAGCCATACAAGGTTAGTAGCTGTCATAAAATGATAGACTGATATGTCATCTTTTTGTAACTCGATGATGGCAGTCAACAACATAGCAATCCCAG
Source organism: Fusarium beomiforme (assembly GCA_002980475.2). Taxonomy (NCBI): domain Eukaryota; kingdom Fungi; phylum Ascomycota; class Sordariomycetes; order Hypocreales; family Nectriaceae; genus Fusarium; species Fusarium beomiforme. The sequence goes on from PVQB02000223.1 coordinate 35,635, forward strand.
TGACAAGTTGTGTATCAGCGAGCATTATTACAAAAGAGAAAAGGGCACGGTTGAGCCGATTGATTCGTGCTCTCACACATGTCAATCGTAGAACAAGATCGAGTAACGGATCAGAGATGTTCCTTCGGACCCAGTCGTCGATCGGATTAACGGATTCTGCGACGCCAAGACATTGCGGTTCCAAGCTTCTAGGGTGGATTTGTTCTAATTCAGATCTAGCAATTGCCAAGTAAAAGCTTATACTCAGAATCGCGAGGCACGAGGCGGTAATGAAGGAGACTATGACCTGTTTTCTCGTCAGCAATGGTTAGACTTGAGCGCTGCCGTGGCGGGAAATTACACCAATCCCTGCAATATCGGGATCAGGGTTATAATCAGTGGTGCATTCCGTCCATTCATCCGAGCTCATTGTAAGGGACGGAAGCAATTGAAGGGCGAATTGCAAAATACGAAAAAGAGGAAAATAGAAAAAGAAGAAGAAAAAAAGAGAAAACCAGGCAACAGAATTAGTTGTGTCCGGCGTCGGGGAAATTTATTGTTTGGGCTATCTATCTCCCCGGGGCTGATCGACATACGTCACCTGAAAAGCGCTAAGCAAGCCACAATCAGCTCTTTCCCGCGGGGGTTGGAGTTGCAATAGGTGATCTTTGCCCATAGGCCCGACTAGCTACCTCGTGTTTTGAATCCCTTGGGGTACAGCGATTGGACATGTAACGAACAAGTCGGTAATAAAACTGTCCACCTTAATTCCAAAACTTATCAATGCATCTTTCGTCAATTTTCAGGGGCGGCTTGTAGACCATTTACACTGCCACAATTGCTAACTAGTTTTTAAATGGCCGAAAGCGGCTTAAGGCGGACCAGACTCTATTTGTGGAGCGACTAGCTAAAGTCGATTTTCATGGCTTGACAATGTCAAAGCATTCGTCGGCGGTAGGACTATAACAATAATTCTCAATTCATTCAAGCTCGGCCAAGTCATAGCACAAGTATTTGAATACGGGGCCGATGTCAGAAGAAGAGTAAACATGATAGCAAAAAAGCCACAATAAGCCCTTAATGTCCAGTGCGGCCTCTCTTAATTGCCAGCCGGCTTGGTAGTAGTAACAAAAGCCGAGGACGCAATCTCAGTCGCAGGGTCCTCCTCAGAAATCAAGCGCCAATTGCAAGCAATCTCCCTCCAAGTCGTCTTCCAGCAAGAAGACTCACACCCATAGGCACTCTCCGAGTCCTGGGTCAGACACCGTTTCCCTTGCCCGGAAAACCGGAAGTGGGCACGTCTCTTGTCCCAATCAACGCAGAATTCCACCATGGCTGGTACAGAGGTACCCCTACAGCCTTTGCTGGCGTCGACGTTGTAGCTGCCAAAGTCGGTGTAGAAAACAGCGTGTCGGCTGTCACAACTGCCAGCGGCGCAGCTAGTGAAAACCTCCATGCGGTCTGCGGAGGCGGTCAGAGCCAGTGTGGCGAGGACAGCTGTGAAGTCGAAACGCATATTGATGAAGTTTTAAGGGCTGTTGCTTTGTGTTCTTGCTTTTGCTTGTGAGCTCTCTTATGTAAGAACGGGAGTTGATAAGTGCGGAATCTGTTGAAAGAGAACTTGAAAGGTTGGAAGCTATTGTGCCTGGAGCTTCGATTCAACGACGGATGACGATAGCTTTATAGTGGAAAGATCTCGTATTAGCCTATTCTCCCCTGATCGTGATAAGTCATTGAAAGAGTTTTGACCGCCCTCTGACCGAAAACATATGCATAATGAGGCAAAGTCCAATCGCTTTGAGAGTATATCAGTGTTGCCCATACAGATTTCTCCACAGACCAGTCTCGGCTTATATAAAGCATTGTTTTGTTACCATCAGAAGTTCCTATGGTACTGTAGCGTGGTATTGTCCCAGGTGTTGTTGCATCAAAGGATTTGGCGAGTACCGAAAGGCTGAGTCTGGACCCTTTGCTTTCTATCAATGTAAGCTCATAGCTAGAGCCGCCTAATTTACCTGCCGAATAGAGGATGCTGCCCCATAGCGCTGGATCCACTCAGAGCAGGGTGAAGCCATCGCTAAGCAGAGCCATGTTTGTTAATTATGCCGAAAAACATAGAGTAACTCGAGTAAGCTGGTCTATTGATAGTAATTCAGGCTATAATGAGTGCATAGCTATATGATTGGGTTGTCTCAGGCTTAGTATGTGACCTGACGGCATATCTCATTCGTAATCGCGGGATCATCTTCTCGTACGCGCTTCGACCCACTTGTGAGAAGAATTTTTGTTCCAAGGGTGCTGAATACTACCTCCCTTACATACGGATCTGGTCTAGTCGTAAGTCTGGTCTGAAAATTGGGGATAAATTATGCCAAAGTAGTGTCACGAATTTGGATGAGTCAGAAGGCGGCGGAAGGAAGGCATTCGCGCACTTGTCTTTCAGCGTTGAGGTTGACCTGGCTCAATATAGCTGACCTTTTTCCATCCCGGAATAGCTCTTCGGTTAATCGAGATAGCAGAATCCCAAAATCCCTGCAACGTGATGGTCCTCTGTTCAGAAGGTTGGTGCAGTATTATTTTGTTGTGCCTATATCCACTAATCAGATGCTCTGTTCATCGGAACCTTGCTTTGGAGCAATAATCATTTGCATCAAGTGGACAATGGTTCCCCTCTTTTATATTTTGGTGTGAATTATATTATGATTCAGGTAGTAGAGTTATCAGGCATCTGCTTTTCCAAAATTGATCTTAATCATTGTATTATCTGTTCATTGACTTGGGCTCACCAGAACTTCGGTATCGACGTACAGTTACGAGATCATGTCTTGGAAACACACTATCTGACAGCGATTAGGTAGTTCTTATAATGTTAGAAGAGTTATTTAAAGAGGCTGCACTGCCTCTATAGGCATTCATCAAACTTCCCCACGGAAAACTCCTCTTGCACCCTTTGTCAAGCAATTAACGCATTCTACGCTCTCGTCTTACTCAGAATTTCGCCATATTTTCCGCATTCAAAACTAGTCGTTCACCTGAGGTGAATGCCCTTATCAAGAAGCACGGTGCCAGTGATGCCCTATTCATCAAGAATTTAGGATACTTTACTAACATCTCCCTTGCAGCAGTCGGCGAATCCGGCAACACAGCTATACACACCGACGTGCGTAAGATCATCCATGATCTGAAAGATCCAATTGGACTTACTCCCTCTGAGCTTTCTATACTTTGTTTCTGGGCTTCACACCTGGGATCTGTAAAGATTCTCTTTCTTGGAGAGCACGCATGTACCATTTTTGTGACAAAAGGAGGAAAGGGGCCGTACTCGGAGTATGATCTTGGGTTTATCAGCTTTGTGGCCGATAATATCAAGAAAGAGGTTGCGAAAACAGAGAAGACCATGGCTGAGGCGTGTACGGAGTACGGTGATGTCCTCAACATCGCGTATGCGCTCGGCACCAAGGCAGGAAAGAGGCGCCTCCTGAGCGGAAGCGATAAGCCTTAGCGAGAAGTTCTATCATCTGAAGAAATACAGAAAACAACTGCTATCAATCCTGACCGCCTAGACATCAGCGATCATGATATTGACCTGTTTACGGATCCGAAGGGGATCCGCACAGTTGAGGGAGCTCGCAATTTCCCGCACCAAGAAATTCAGTGACAGATTGAATTCTCAACGGTCTTTCCTTGAGAGAGAAATCCACCAGCTTTGTGAGAAGCGAGAATTTGAGCAGCAGAGACTCCAGCAGTTGAAGGAGAAGCGTGTATTCCTCAAGGAAAAGTACAATCAAGTAAGGAGGGAAGGATGTCAGCTACGACAAGGAGAAAGTGGGTTTGATGGTAGGTAAGTAAGCAGATCTATCCAGCTGGACTGGGTAGAAAACTGTGAGCTCCTTCTGCTGCTTGAGTTTCTTTGTTTTGGTTCTTCATGTTGATTCTGTTCATCTGTAAGCCAATAGCTTCATGCCATATAGTTATTTCAGCACAGTCGGTTTCCTATTCCACACCAGATATGTGCTATCCCTTTGCCAATTCTGAATCGTAGTTCAAGTTGACTTCAGCAAACCATATCATGCAAAAGTCAGCAAAACCGGTCAACACATACTCGCCTAGCCGCCAAGCTACATCCTCGAATCAAAAGCTTAAGCAAAACTTTCAGCTGCGTTTCCCCGGTGCTATATGTAGAAGAAAATAACTGAAGAACCACAGTGGACCAAATTCATCAGCGATTCAGTTTGATCGCGGCACAGAGATTTCAAGTGCTTATTGCAACCCCATGCAGCCCCTGAAGAGCAGGGTGAATCCTTTATATTATTGGCATTCTCGTGTGGTCAAGACACGTTTGTTGCGAGGATTTCGTCTATTAAGAGGTCAGTTTGACAACTTCATTATGTCCAGAGTAGCATAAATACCCAACTGAACCCCTTTCTCTCAGCAATAAACCACGAAATTGAGCTAAATCTATAACCTACTCTGCTCAAGCACAACAATCAACTCAACATTAATTATGACTCCATATGGTTCTTCAGAAGTCCGAGACCCAAGACCAGGCGAAAGTCGTCTCGGGTTCCATTTCACAAGCAAGAACAATTTCCCTCCAGTGCCAAATTTCGACCAAATACTTGAGGACTACTGCACGGAGGACGTCGTGACACTCTATTCTGAAGAGATCCGTGTCCTTTCATTGTACGTATTTGCAGCAGGTAATGATTGGACTGCGCACAGAGACGAAATTATGGCCCTTTTGGAGGAGATGGAGATTTTCGCGGGCTGGTGGCTTTTATGGAGGGGTGCATATACTTGCGATAAATAGCTAAAAGGTGAGAACCTGAGAATGGAGATAAATGAGATATAATTTTTGATTTGGCTGTATAGTTCCGAGTTTTCGATGTTACCATTCTCTTTGCTGGTGAATGGAGTTCATCTAAGAGACAATAACGTAGAGCAAATGGTTCCATCCAACACAACCAAAAATTGCTAGTGACCAGAGCCATTGCATTCAAGTATCGCTTTCACGATATTTGGTGTGGTCAACAGTAGCTTTGCCACTACATAGTCACTGCTCACGTGAAGCTGTGAGCCAGAACCTCTCCCGGAAACCACTCATGGTAATTGATGTGCTGGCTCAGGATCACTCTCGGCTTTGTAGGAGATTTTGTATCACAATCTGCATTCAGGTATAAATAAATACCTACATATGGACAAACCAAGCTCCCCAAGAGCATCAACACATTTCAGTTTCACTAGAGATTTCAACACGGGCAAGAGCACGCATTGGTTGCATGTCTTCTTCCGCTTGGGAGACAATGTTAAACCAGATCTTTCGCAAAAGAATAAGATATTGGAGGTCGTCAAGGATTCCGGCAATCAATGGACCTTTGAGTTTCGGGAAAGCAAGACAATTCTTCAAATGACAACTCGTTGCGCTCACCCACATGAAGAATGTGCACTAAGGAATCTTACAAACCTTATGGGGAAACACGAACTCGAGAGGGTTTGGAGGCGGTCGCACTATACATTGACGAAACACCCTACGTATATGTCTACAGAGGATATGGAGAGGGTCAAGAACTGTTAGCTTAGAACCATAATGGGATGTTCCGAGACCAGTGTATGAAATGTTCCTCTGAACACAGACGCACGTTATTCCTCACAGACAGTCGTGAGCTTCTTCTGTATAGTTTCCGTCATTCGAAAATCATGAATCATACACCATGCTGCTCAGGTTCTCTTTCTGTAATTTATCTCACGGACCCCATGGGGAGTAGTCTTATTATCTGCCAGTGCCAGTATTTAGAGTGTCATCATTACAACCATATGGCACCATTGAGTGCAGGCCGCACCGCCATTGCCAACAATTTTGCGAGATGTTTCTGGAAGAATCAGTGCCAGAACTAGCATAAGTCCTCCAGCTATCATCAGAAACCAAAAAATCCATCGCCAGCCAGCGCCCCTCAAAATACCACCTCCAATTACAGGGGCGATAGCTGGGCCCAGATTAGCAGCAATCATAGCAGTACCCAGCGGGCCACCTCTATCAGCTGCAACTGCAACATCTGCAACAACACCGTACGAGACAGCAACAGCCGCCGAGCATCCAAGGCTCTGGACCATCCGTAGAATAAGAGCAGGATACGACTTCTGCCACGCAAGTCCCAAGTTGGCAAACGTGTATACGGCGAACATGACGATAAAAGCAGGACGATGACCCACGATATCAGCCGCGTCACCGAAAAGAGCTGGGGCAATTGCTTGAAAGATAAGATATGAAGTGATGGTTAGATTGATAAGCTATATTGATACGTTGAGATCGGTGCGCAGTTGGTCAAGAGCGGGGAAGTAGATGTTTGCTGAGAGAGGTGAGAACAGCATGGCGATACCTACGAGTGCGACCATTACTCGTATTGCTGAGCGGGTGAAAACTATGTATGGGGGAGTCCGCTCATCCTGCGGAGTGTTTTCTTCGTCTTTTGAGACGTTCAACATATTGGACTTAAAATGTGTTAAGGTCAAAGAAATGCTTTGAGAGAATATTTGTGAAGTGACAACTGCGGAGAACTGTGCTAGTGACGTGCAACTGTGGAGATCTACGGGTGTTTCTGTTGAGGACAGAGATAAGGTGAATGCTTGTGCGTAAGCTTTGAAATTGTCCAATTCGCTAAGAAAGCCATACCTGCTATACAAAGTTGAGCCCGTTACGTAAATTTCACGCAGATCTTAAGGATCCAGAGGGCAAGTAGGTACTCTTGTGAATCGCAGTAGGAGACCTTTTGGTAGTGAAGTTGATACGCCGGTAAGACGTACTGTCAAAGCTATGAATAGAATGAGCGTTGTCGGGCAGCGCCATTGTGAGAGGTTAATGCAGGAATCTCATATCAGCGAATTAAAAAGGTTCCACGCTCATATAGTAAATCAGATGTATGTCTAACTGACGCCATCACCAACCTCTATTTGGTGAATGAATCGCAGGTTAGCCTTTATCACTGTGAGTGAGTTTCAGTGACGAATTTGAGATTGTTTATGCAAGAAACTGCTTGTAGACCTATAAGTACTGCTCCGTGACCTTTCAACAGTATCCGTCGTCATACAAATGATTCTGCTACTGTGGCCGAGATTAGTTAATCACTACACGCTTATAATCAAGGTCTTGATAGTCAAAACTTCACAAGGCAGAATGAAGTAGAACACATCACTTTTTTACCGTGAACACTTCAAAATGGAATGACGTGAAAGCTGGAGAAGCTCGTGAGGGACTATAAGCTTCATGATGCCGAAATTGTTACAGACGCTGAAACTCTTTTATCAGCCTCACAGGGGGAGAAATGTGCCAATGGCAGCCCGAGCACACGTTATCGGATTTTCTAGACCAGGTGCAGGAGCTGGGCTTGATGAGACACTGGAAGATAAAGATGTGATGGGCTGCTATCGTTTCTGATCAATATCCATAACAAAAGATCAAGTTGCAAAAGTTTTAGAACCACCAAAGCAATGGATTTTCCCTACATTCTGTTAATATTATTATTCTGGTACCGCCTAACACCGACCAAACATGCAACAGCCTCCTCCAATTACATGTCAGTGTGTCAGGCCGACCCCGCATCTGACTTTCAGCTGAACCTGATGCTGATAACTATATTTAATATGCCCTTCGATGTGTCTTAAGACGAGATTTCAACCGCTTGGAGCGATTTATTATACTACCTGAGGTGCCTTTGTGCTGGACAACATGACTGAGAGACCTGCAGGTCGAGATGGGTTCACTGTAGCCATTATCTGCGCCTTACCCCTCGAAGCTGAGGCCATCCACTATATGTTTGATGAGCTCTTTCCGAATGAGTATCATAAGATCGCCGGAGATCCAAACCATTATATAAACGGCCGTATCGGCAAGTATAATGCCGTCCTCGTTCTTCTTACCTCGGTAGGAAAGGCTCATGCTGCTAGCGCCGCTGCCTCTCTCAAAATCAGCTATACTAATTTGCGCCTTGCTCTTCTCGTTGGCATATGCGGCGGTGTCCCCTATGCGAATAGAGACGGGGATGAGGTCTTACTTGGCGATGTAATTATAAGTAACGATCTCGTCCGGTTTGACTTTGGGAGAAGATATCCAGGCGGTTTGTTCCTCCACAAGGCGTCCGCTCAAGACCGTCTAGGAAGATCAAATAAGGACTTGTGTTCTTTATTACGGAGTCTTCAGATGGATAAGTGTCGGTCAGATCTAGAGAAGAGGGCTGCGGAGCTGCTGTGTGAGTTGCAAGATGCTTATAACAGGCTCGCTACAAGCCGACGACGGCCGCGTGGCAAGTACAACTATCCCGGAACGGCCCATGATAAGCTTTTCGAAGCGCACTATCGGCACCAGCATCGTGGAAATACTATAGTTTGCTGCAACGAAGCTCAAACCTGTGAACTTGCACTCACAAGTCTCTGTGAAGTGTGCGGCTGTGATGAAAAGTACTTAGTACCCAGGGAAGCGCTTATTTATAAGCAAGAGCTAGAAGGAAAAGGTTCTGCCAATACACAGGATCCGATGATCCATATTGGGCCCGTCGCTTCAGGGGACACAGTCATGAAATCGGGGGAAGACCGCGACAGAGTTGCAAATCAGGAGAAAGTCCTGGCATTTGAAATGGAAGGTGCTGGTATCTGGGATGAGATACCTTGTATTATTATCAAAGGTGTTTCTGACTACGCCGACAGTCACAAACATAAGAGATGGCAGGATTTTGCCGCTGCTGTGGCAGCAGCCTCGATGAAAGCCTTGTTGGAGGCACTTGTGCAAATAGAAAAGCCACCCACCGGTATGCCATTAAAAGGATTCCTATCCGGAGCAGAACTAACTCATTGGTCCTAGAACTGCAGACTCTGGCTCAATCAAGGATTCTTCAAGTAGCATTTATGATTGAAGGACAAACGCGGCTGGGTATCCAGATGCCAACAAGCCTGGTACTAGTTATAGATGCCCGGGGTTGCTCCCTGCCATTTCATGTGGAAACGATCAGTTCAAAAGAGGTATATAAGGCTTCTGTCACACCAATTTCAACAATAGACTGACTTCATATTCCAGCTTTTTATCGAAGCACTTAGGTTCAGATTTAAGGATCTGGGGACGAGAAAGATTGACCGGGGTGAATGGTACCTCGAAGACTGCATAAATGGGAAGCGGCTAGACCTTTCCAGACCTTGGCAGTCAGTCATTCAGGTCTGTTTATGAATCTCAGCGTAACCATGATGCATATTAATCGCCGATACAGCCGAACCAAGTTCTGAAAATGAGAATGATCTTTCGAAGACGGAATGAAAGTTCTACACAGTGCCCATCTTGCCAATTCACCAACCCCGGGCTTCCATCAGATGAGATACTATGGTAGGATACTCCCTGTTTATGTTCCCTCCTAATTTGAAGACACACAATCTGACCAGCGACATAGTCGCCTTTGCGGCCTCGCCTACAGGCGAGTGGAAGAATCACAGACTATCCAGCTCAGTCCAAATGAGCCCAAGCAAACAGCCAATTATAAAACAAAGCTAGAGCAGAGAAAGGCTTCACAAGGACCCCCAAGGTCCAAGCCACTGGCTGCGAGGGATCCAGGGGATGAAATAGGTCGATACAAACATGTTCAGTTGGTCGACGTAAACTTCAAGTTTTATCGAGCTGAGAAAGGCGAACAGCCCCTTGCCCAGGCATTTGTCAAAGGGGCATTTAGATTGGACGACTTGAACCATATAGCAGAGGAGATTGCCCATATATACGGTTTCTCGGAGCCAGACAGCCTCGCTGTGGCAACAATGGCTATCAGAGAGTTTTCAACCACGGCGGAAACCAAGCAGGTCCCTGGGGTGGCGAACAGATCTACTGCAGCCGATCCCTCATTTCGCGATCTTATTGCTACGTTGCCGACTTTCTATGAACGTGCTGAGGTTGAGGGTCGATATTCCCGTTTGTCTCCCTCAACTCGTCAGCGGTTGCTCTCACGCCAAAACCAAAATGGCATGATTGCGCCTCTAGATCTTGCTATAGTGTAAAAAACGTCTCAGAGAGCTTGGATCGCCTTATAAATGGGAGTTCTTGATTGGTCCTGGTGGATTGTAGGCAAAGGGTCCCGACTTGAGTAGTGTGAAGGGCATTCACATTAAAAACGATCCTCCAGAATAACACACGTGAAGTAGAGAGCTTAGAAGTGATAGTAGATAACTTTTTTTTTTTTCATTATCATTTCAATAAGCTATACTTGGTATAACTCCATTATTCCCACTTGGACCTATTCTGCTCAACAAACTCCTTCCAAGTGACAGGCTTCTCATCCAGGAGATCCAAGCTCTCCTTGAGGTCAGCATCGCCGTAGTATCCGGGATCCTCCAAGAGCATCATGTTCTCAGTCAGCTCCTTAGCAACAGGAGGTGGGAGGAAAGACTCGAAGACATCGGCGGGAACTTGGTGGAAAGTGGCGGGCTTTCCAATAACTTCGCTGAACTCAGAGACGATTCTGTTGGGGGAGTAGTAGTCGGTAGCAGCAAAAATGCGCTTGTTGATTGTGCCGGGGAAGTTCTTGATGGCGGCCTTGACGAATTTGCCTTGGAATAGTTAGTAGTTGTTCATATAATTTTGGTTGAGTGACTTACCCATGTCGGCGTTCACGTCAAAGAGAGGAACCTTGGCTTTGTCGCCAGAAGCGGGAAGAGTCCAGCTATAGCTACCATCCTCATTCTTGCGAATGGAAGTGAAAAGATTGGAAGCAAAGAAACCGGGAAGAACAAAAGTGGCCGGCACATTGATCTGTCGGATGTACTCCTCAATCTCGGCCTTGCCCTCAAAATGCTTAATGTGAGTAAGACGGCCATTGCTGATCTTCTTGGTGTCCAAAAGCGACGAGAAGATGAGCTGCTTCACACCGGCAGTCTTGCAAGCATCAGCGACAGCCTTTCCTTGAGCGATCTCGCCATTGCCCTTGTTGGTCTCCCAGTAATTTGTGACGAGGAAGACAGTGTGAGCATCCTTTACAGCTGGAGCGACTTGCTCTTCAGTGTTCATGTCGGCCTGAAAAGTCAGTCTGAGTTGAATTGAGTCCAGATGGCGTTTAACTTACAGCAACGACCTCAACGCCCTTTGAGGCGAGGGCCTGAGCGGCAGGCTTGGAGACATCGCGGGTGATGCCACGAATCTTGAACTCTTTGGAGAGAGCGGGGTCGTTGAGGATGGCGCGAACGACAGAGCCGCCCTGGTTGCCAGTGGCACCGAAAACAGTAAGAATCTTGGACATTTTGGGTTGCTCAGAGTTTATAAAAGTTGATTGGAGTTGTTATCAAGATATTGAATGAAGAATGTATTGATAGGGAGATAGCTTGTGGCAGGCGATGAGTTATCTTTATATGTCCATGACACAACCGTGATGGTTAGTGTATCCAGCCACAAAGCTACGTGCAGCTGCATAATGTCACAGCAATCCTTAGCAATCCAAACCTTGTCCCTTTCCTAGATGAATAAGGTACCAACGCAGCCTCATTCAGCGACGGGGCGTTTCGCAACTCCGTACCAATCAATGACTGATTGGCGTCGCATCAAGTAAGCATTATTCCACAGGCGGAATGTCGGGAAATGCCAAGACATCGAGACGCAGCCCTAGCTGAACAGGGACGGTTTGTAGCATGTTCATTGGTGAGATTAATTGTTAGCAATGGGGAAATATGGAGAGAAATCATGACAAAGCCAGAGTCGTGCAGTAGTGGAGATGCACTAAGATTAGTAACGTCTTGCCAAATGCCCCGCGCGTTGAAAGCGATGCGGGGCTCGGGAAACGATGCGAATACCGGGCGGAAAACACGAGCTTCTGATCTGTAATTCGGGCTTTTAAAGAATGCCACTTCCGACTTCTCCATCTGGAGAATCCATAGGGATCATCGACGGCGACGATAATGATTCATACGGTTACCGACCCGCGCGGTTTATCACAGCGTATCGCGGCGGGGTAAGATGCCAGCGACGCTGATCACGTGGTGATAAGAAAAAGTTTGGTCACGTGCTCACGCTCATCTCATCCTGCCCGTCTCACCAAAGCTTTCGGGCAGCGCGCGCCAAGGCACTTCCCTCTCTCAAAGCGCGCGCGCACAACATGTCGACCATGGCCGAGTCTCAGTCCGACCAAAGTGACAATGAGATTCACGAGGCTCCCGCTCACAGTGAAGAGGATTCCAGCGAAAATGAATCCGCCGATGAATCCTCCGACTCTGACGATGATTCCGACGGTGGAGGCTTGCTCGATACCATGGCCGCTGAAGGCAGCAGCGCAGAGTCCAGCGACGAAGATGATGACGAAAACTACCATTACAACGACCTGAGACAAGACTCGTATCTCGACTCGTTCCCTCAGTTTGGTAGCCTTCCTAGTGAGTTGCGCAACACAATCTGGGAGCTCTTCTGTCCTGAACTTTGCGCTCGACATCGCGTACTCGACTTTCAAATCTCATATGGAACCGCCAGACATCCCGACGCATCAACCTCTTTTGTCTGGACTGTACGCGACGGGGTTGCCTTGGAGGATCAGACAAAGAACCTCCGCACTGTCTTTTCTGTTCATAAAGAATCGCGCGCTCTGGCCACCAACGCCTTCCCTGATTCTCTCAGCATAGACGCTGGGTCCGGAGATGCTATTGTTCGCTTCAACCGAAACTCGGATGTCATTTTAATGAATGGTCTCAATTGCCCATCTGGGAAAATGGTGTTTCACTTGCCGGGCTTCGCCAGTGAGGTCAAAAACTTGGCCCTGGGTGGACCGAACATTCTTGACGACTTGAGTGGCCCCGACGTACCAGGCCTTCTAGACCAATTCACCAATCTGGAGTGCTTCTACGTCAACGTGTCTAGCGGCGATTGCCAGAAATCTAGCTTAGGATGGTGCACCTCGGACCTCATTAACCGCTATCAAGCATACACCTACGAAAAGCAGCCTGGTCTTGGAGAAGATTTGCAGTTCTTATGGTGCTGGCCTGATTTAGAAAGACATCCTGACTTTGCCAGATTCCAGATCAACAGGGATACGTGGGATAACTTGCCGCATCCACTGGGAAGAACGCTGGAACAACGAGGGCTGAAGGCATGGCCCATGGTCGCTTTTGAATACGAGCGCGGACTTCGAAAGTATGAACTGCTGCAAACACTGGGACCCGACCTTGGCGACGACACTTCGGATGAAGAGGACGATGATGATGACGACGATGGCAACGTCGGACCCGATCTTGATGAGTACGAAAGCGATGGCATTGACGATGATGAGATTGTCGAGACATACGATCCCTCAGATGAAGAAGGCATTTCGCTAGCAAGCGGCTCTCCTCGGCCCGCGCCTCAAGAAATTTCCGATGATGAAGACGACAACGCAGGCGCAAACTTCTCCAGTCCAGAGCCCGAACCAGAATCAGCGCCTGTGCAGCGTGGACGCAAGCGAAGAGTAGTCTCGGACTCTGATGATGAAGATGAGGAGGATGTTGAGCCTACAGCGAAGCGCGCAAGGACAGCCCGAGTTGTCGAGTCGGACGATGAAGACGATGAGCCAGAGGTACAGCAAGACCGAAGCAGGCAGCGCTCCAGGGCGGTTGTGTCAGATGATGAGGATGAAGACGATGCTTCCGACCAAGGCGGTGTGCCGAAGGAGCTCGACGCCAGCGACTCCTCGAGCGAAGAAAGCGAACAAGACAGCGAAGAATCAGATGATGAAGACGCACCGCCAAAGAAACTGTCGCTAGCGGAGAGACTGCGACTTCATCGCCAAGAAAACCCCATCGACAACGATTCAGACGACGCAAGCAGCAGGACTGCCGACGAGGAGAGTGAAGATGATGATGATGAAGAGCGAAATCCGTTCATGATGGGCATGGCAGATGAGTCAGACGGAGAAGGCGAGGATGGCTATGACGAGGATGACTATTAATTCCATAGCATTGTCGCTTCCCGTATCGTATTTGAGTAGAATTTTAATATCTAATAGAGTATTTCCAGCAATGGTTCAAACAGTCTTTCCAGCAGCAAGAAGCTCAACAAACTGCTCTATCCTCTTCCTTCTCGTCTCGGGCCTCTTTGCCGTTTCAAGTCTCTGTATAAAACCATATCTCTTAGTTCTATTCAGTCCCGTCCAAAACTCCCCCGCTGCTTCATTCTCATCCAACGCTTTTTGAAAATCCTCAGGGATAACTGCATTACTCGAAGATGAATACGCCCTTGCCCACCGTCCATCCTCCTTCGCGGCGTCAATCTCTACTTGACCAGCGGGTTTCATACGACCAGCGTCGATTAACGACGCGACTTTGTTTACGTTTCGTTGAGACCAGAGACTTTTCTTGCGACGAGGTGTGAAGCGCTGGATAAAGTGAGACTCATCGTGTGATTTTCGCTGACCGTCGATCCAGCCGTAGCAGAGCGCTATGTCTAGTGCTTGATCATATGTTATTGAGGGGATGGGAGAGTTCTTTTTGGCGATTTTGAGCCAGAGACCGGTGGTGTTTGTTGAGTGGTTGGTTGAGAGGTAGGATTCGAATGCTGAAGGGGTTGCGAACAGTTTAGTTTCTAGAGAGGAGAGAGGTTGTGTGACTGGTAGTGGAGGGGATGTTTGGAGACGAGTGAACTTCTTTGCGGTGGCTCTTGTTGTTCGTGACATTGTGATGTTGTTGGGAGCGTGAACATGAAAGAGTGAGTGAGACTGGGATGAGGCTGACAAAAGGATCACGCTAGGCCGGAATTGCTCGATAATACATTGCTGTACCTCTCAATCTTTGATCGCCAAAATCATGTTATTAAAGTCAAATTTCAAATGCTAGATGGAATTATATTCTGGTTAAAGAACTAGTATGGCAATCCCTCCAATTCAATTATGATCTGAGATGTAGAAGCCGAAACATATTCTGAGGGTACAGGGTAGTCCACGACGCGTCAACATCGGAGAGAACAGCGATTTCGCCGCACGTGATGGAAAAAGCAGCGCAAGAAGGCCTTCAAGGTGGAGAACCAGTGAGAAAGTCTTGATTACAATGTCGCAGCATCTTTTCGAGCTCTGATTCATTGTTTGAGTACGATGCCAGTAGTAAAAAGACCATGTCTTCAATGTAAAGGTGAGATCTTCGCGTTTGGTGGCTGACGCGGGGTGCTGACTGATTTCAGAAAAACATGTCAAGTGTAGGTCTTTTCGCCAACAAGATGGAAAGTGGCAGTGAGAAAAAACTGATTAATTGTAGGTGATGAAGGACAACCAAGGTGCCATCGTTGCGTTATCAAGAACCTTCCTTGTGCTCGGCCGGCCAAGAAAACTGTTTTTCGGAACTCATCAACAGGACCCTTGGTGAACCAGCCTTGGGTCAACAGTGAGATTCGAGACTGTAAGTCCTTCCCTGTGATTGAAATCACATTGAGATTGTAAATAATCGTTGAATAGTCAACACCAGCCCAAAAGGCCATTTAGAAACAGGCGCGGGTCCATCTACAACAATTTCCGCAAATTTCAATGAATCATCAGAGCCTCGAGAACGGACAGTATACAATGAACCACTGAGAAACAACCCGGTATTCCCGGTGGCAAACCCATCAAACTCATCTGGAAACTCGCCCAACTACCCATCATCGCCATGGCAGCAGGCAACAGGTAGATCACCTACGGACTTACCGAGCAACTCGAGCGTCTACACCACAACCCACGACCCTTCATCTCCGTATGGTCCACCTCAAGATCAAAGCAGAGATCATATTCCTTCTCCCCGAACACACCAGCCGTACAGTTCTGGAGAAGTAACGAAATTTCCGCTTGAAGATCCGCAGGAGGCATGTTTGCTTCGATACTTTGTGGAGGAGCTATCGCATTGGGTACCGACGATCCGGTAGAAGTGCGTGACATTTGCTAACATGATCAGCTTGATCTTTGCGACGAGAGACGACACTTTCAACTTGTTGTACCATTGCGAGCTCGACATCATCCACCACTTCTCTATGCCATATTTGCCCTATCAGCGCGTCATCTAAGCCGTCTCCCAAAATACAAAACTCCACAGGGAATTCTGTACCAGGGACAATTACTACCGAAACTCACGCCCCATGATGCTGTAGAATACACATTAAAATGCATCCCTGCACTGCGGGATTTTCACCTAATCCAAGATGACGAAAAACTCGAGAGCATCATCGCAACAGCTGGTAAGACTCACCAAACCACCGGCACTAACAACACTTAACTGAAAGGTTACAGTGATTCTCCGGCAGTTGGAAGAGATCGACGACGAACAAGACCAAGATCAAGAGCGGAATCAAAGGCGGAACGCAAAACCTCCGGTTAATTTCCTGGCGATTATAGATGCTGTTTTGAGAAGTCCACCGTCGAGGACCCTCTTTGGCCGACGATCACTTATCCAAGCGGCATATTGGATGGCCGTTCGCCAAGAGCTCTACCACTCATTCACAAAGCGTCATCCACCAAAGATGATTCTAGACCCAGAGTATGGACACGGCGCGTCAAGGGCGAATCAAATTGTTCTTCACACGGCCCAAGTTGCTAAATGGCGATGGGCTGATGGCTCGGAACAAGAGTGGTGTATGTATTGTATTACCTGAAAAAAAAAAAAAAAGCTCGCGATGTAACTGACACGTTTAGTACGACTCCAAAAGCAGGGCGAGGTTCTCGAAGAGGAAGCACTAAAAGAGTATCAACCGTTCTATGTGCGACCAGCTGACAGGTCGAATGGAGAAATATTCCCGATAATCTGGTACTCCTCCGCTTTGGAGGTGACAACCATGCAGTTGAGCATCATAGCAAAAATGGTGCTAATGGCAGAGAACCCCTTCCTCGGGTACGTGCAATTAATTTAACTGCTACGTTAGCAATGATGCACTGACGTCAAATCAGGGGAAACTCGTCCACACGTGCGCAGTGGAGAGAAATCGAGAATCAGGTACGGCAGATGATACTCGATTTGTGTGGGATCAGTCTGTGCCATCCGGCATGTCCGCCGGCTCTTGTGCACGCTGCGTTTGGGATGGAGTTATATGGCGATTTTTTCACGGATCATTATGAGCGGAGGGCGTTGAGGGGTGTTGTTGACAAGTTTCGCGATGCGAGGGCGTGGCCCGTTCAGAATCTGTCTAGAATGTTTGAGTGAGCACTTGAGTGAGAGCATTGGATTACTATTCGACGACTTGGCACCGGCATTCCATTTCTTGGCATGGTCTAATCTTTCCATTTCACCGTATGAATGAAACCTTTCAGGCGCGGAATTGTTTTTTTCCCGTCAACGCGTAAATTGACCACTGCGATATTTCCTTATTACCATGTTGAATCCGTAAAGTGATTCCGACATGTTTCGGCACTGGGGTGCTGATCTTTTCCTCTGTTGTCATGGGTTGTTTGGTGGGCGTCCCTGGGCCAGCTGGCGAAAGGATAACGTCGTAGTCGGCAAGATCGTGTCAAAAGTGACTGCGAGAGTGGATCTGGATTGATCTTCGGAGGATTTGTCCATCCTTGTTTGTGCTGTTTGTTTGCCTTGCCAACTGATAAAGACTTTGCAAGTGATTGCGAAAGCTAAAGCAGAATTTACTTTGCTTCCGCTTCGGCTGATAAGAGCAAACATTTTGTGAGAGACCCCGGCTGCGCGAGTATCCGGACAGAAAACCCCTGTCGTTTTTTTCACAACAGTGCCGATCTCCCCCCACAGTGTAATTTCCTGACAGCTCACAAGGTGCTCAGCGGGACGGCAGGCATCTACGGGATATCGAGAGCTAGACGGTGCCACCCAAACCAGGACAATTGAAGTAAAGTCTTGTCTGCCATGCGATATTGCCGTGTGTTTTCGTGGAGTGTGTGTGTGCTCAGAAAGACAGAGTCCCGTCTTGTACCACTGTTCTGCATGGGTAACTGTTTGTGCTGACCGTTATCTGCACTGCTGCGGAGTTGGCTGAGGTGGAGAGAGTAACATAAACCCAAAGCACCGGTAATCGATGCAGCATCGCTTATTTTGTCATGACGACAAGATTGGGTTGATCATTTCTTTTTGATGCCCAGTCTATTCTCGTCAGGCGAGGCCAGTCCGGGACGTCCTGGGCCGTCATTTACCTTGCCCTTGACCACTCGTCTGCAGGGCCCGCGATTGCATCTTGCTCAGGTTATTGAGATCTACAACCGATCAGGTTTGAGGCCTGCCCTCTGCCCTCT